>PVKA01011959.1:0-59252 GCA_004027165.1 Ctenomys sociabilis
TTATAGTTTATTTTATTTTCCTTCTTGTAGTCAGATGCTTTTCATCTTTTTATCTTAGGTTATGTTTTACTCCCTGAGTATCTGCATTTTGTGTGTGTGTGTGTGCGTGTGTGTGTGTGTGTGTGTGTGTGTGAGTGTGTGTGGTAGTGGGGTCAAATCTAGGTTACTGTGCCACTAAGCCATGTTCCCAGCTCTATGCTATGCATTTTGTTTTGTAGTCAGTGTGGCCTTGACTTCACAATACTCTTGTCAGTCTCCTTGATGTTGGTAATGCAGATATGCACAACCAATTGTTTTAAATTTCATTATTGCTAATTCTAATTTATTATTATTTTTTCACTTTTCTCGACAGGGTCTTGCTGTGTGTCCTTAGAGTCACTGGGTAGACCAGATTGACACTGATTTCTGATTTCCCAGCTCAGCCTTTAGAGTGCTGAGACTGCAGGCGTGGCTAACTATTCCCAGCATTGCACTGAAACTTGCCTTGTGCACAGCCCAGCTCCACTCAAATTTCTAGAAATCATTTTAATTCAAAGAAAAGGGCAGGTAAAAGCCTCAGACAATTGCTCAGACCCGATTTGGCACAGCTGTGGTGAATGGAGACCCGTGCAGCTAGACCTACAGAAGCAGTAGTAAAAAAAAAAAAAAAAAAAAAACAGCACAGAGACTATGGACACCTTAGCCATGAGGTGGCCCCAGCAACAAGCGTGCCCACGCCACTCAGAACACATACTGTTTTCGTTTTGTTTTGTTTTTTTATTTTTTATTTTATTGAACTACAAATATCAATCAGACACCTTAACAAGACAGATTCGATAAATTAATACATTGCAAACTGTTTTCATAATGTTTTGGTACTGTACAAGGTGCATACATGATATTATTTTAGCAGATGTCTCTTATCAGTAAATTAAGAGTGTAGCTGCTTACTTATTTTTTATACCTGAATTATATCAAAAATTCAATAGTTATTTTCCTAGTGGATGACCGTAGTAGTAGAAGCCGACATAATATCCTTTCCAACCACCATTAGTGCAGATCTTGCCTCTCATAGGATTATGTAGAAGCTCAGCGTTATCTATCCCAACTGTACTGTCTATACACACACATCCTGATTTTTTCTTTCTACACCCCTTCCTTTGTCTACACCTGTCAAAGGTGGGCACTCCATTGTCATTTAAATAACTTAGGTGCTTGAACTCGACACCACAATCCAACACAGTCCAGCATTCTACAATGATAGTGAGTTATTCAAAGAATTTGTCGACCATAGCCATTTACAGCTCAGCTTAATATTGTTTAGAAGAGTAGAAGAGTGGGATAGAGAGGGGACTCCATAAACTCAAGATAACTGAGCCAGCAGAAAACCCCACCCTTGTAAATGCTACAGAGAAAGTAGGGTCCCCAATGCAGAGTGTTAAATACATTAGTCATCAAAAAGTGAAATATAAACTTTATTCTGAAACCCACCACAGAGATATAATTAATACTCCACAGCAGTGCCACTTCACATTGTATGTGATAGCTCAGAACACACTTTCAAGAGAAGGCAGCTCCCTAAAAGGTTACTATGTAAAAGTAGACACATAGGAATTGAGGGAAGAAAAACAAAGCAAGGTAACCTGACTTGTCAAAAGGTTCTGAATTTGCTAACAACTAGCTCCAAAGATACTGAAATGAATGAACTGGGTAAACAATTTAAAACAATATTTTAAAAATCTATTTTAAAAAAATTAAATAAATTCTATGAGGATGCAGAAAATAGCAATTAATAAATGAAGAGAATAAAGTATATAAATGGAAATTTCAATTCTGTAAAGGGAAAGACTTTTAAAAGAACAAAATAAATTTTGAAAATGAAGTGTTTAATAAGTCAAATGAAAGACTTTGTGGAAAACATCAAGCTACAGTAAGCTAAGCAAAAGGCAAACTCAGGACTTGGAAATAAGATACATAAATTATTACACTCAGACAGCAATAAAAAAGAAAATCATTAACAATACTTGCAAGACCTCTGAAATAAGCCTAACACAAACTTATGAGTTTGTAGAATTAAAGAAGGTTCTCGGATATAGACTAAGGACATAGAAAAATCTATTGTGAAGAAACACAAAATTATGAAGTAATATGAAACAATAGAAAATTATGAGCAATACAGACATCCACATACAGGAGGCACTTAGAACCCTAAAGAGACATGACCAGGAAAGAATAGTCACTGTTGAAATGTGAAGAGTACAGAACAAAGAAAAGATTAATGAAAATTGCCAATTACTTTTAATGGTAACCCCTTCAAACAACTGCAGACATATTGACAGAAACTATACAGACCAGGAAGGAATGTAATGATGTACTTCAATCTGTCAAAGAAGATAACTGACGTTCTAGTTGCTGTGTACTGTAAGATTTTCCAAGACAGGCATAAGTTCTAAGCATTCATGATCATTACTGTAAGATTACAGAAGGTATTAAAGGAGAACTATACAGAGAACAGAAAAAGGAGAGAATCAAATTAGTTGTAATATAAAAAAGAAATTAAAGAAAAAACTCAATTGTAAGAGTTAGTGCATACCTTCCAAAAGTAACCATGAATGTAAATGGTCATAGCTTTCCAATTAAAACACAGGGGCTGCAAGACCAGGTCAAAAAACACAACTCACTGAATAAGTTGCCTGCAAGAAACATCTACAAAGGCATAGACTAGATGCAAAAGAACAGAAAATTAACCTTCATGCAAAAGAAGATGCAGTTACACCCACATCAGTGCAGCACACAGCAAGTCAAAATTAGTATGAAGAAAAATAGAAGGTTACTACAAATCAGTAAAGGGAACAGTTCACCAAGAAGATATAATTGCAAATATACATCCATTGAATATCAGGTGTTATGGTTTAGCTTTAAAATGACCCCCATGTTCTCATGCATTGAATGGTGACTGGATTATGGGGACCTTATAGCTGACTTGCTGTTGGGAGTTGTGGTCATTTGGATGGGGTGGGTCACTGTGGGTGTGATCTGGAAGGATTTCTCCTAGCTTCTGACTTGTCAAAAGTTTCAGAATTTGCTAACAACTAGCTCCAAAGATACTGAAATGAATGAACTGGGTAAACAATTTAAAATAATATCTTAAAAATCTATTTTAAAAAATTTAAATAAATTCTATGCAGCTGCAGAAAATATTAAAGGAGAACTATACTTGAGGCTTTCATAGATAAATGGATGTAACTTGAGGCCACATTCATAAATAAAATCAATTATACTCACATGTGTATACGTAGTATTGTCATCCTGGTGTGAGAAATTGAGAGTAAATAAGGATTAAATGTACAACAGATACTGTGAAAGGGAGAAATTGGTCAAAAGGAAAAAGGGACAAGCATGGAGGACAAGGGAAAGGAAAAGAAAAAAATAATAATATAAGACAAACATACTGATAGTTTCTCTTAGTTTATTAAAAAGAAAGGTTTGTGGTGATATCATTTGGAGAAATTTTTATTCCCCGTAACTTATACTCTGAGTAACTATTTTAAAGATAACAGTAGCTATTGCATTAACTATTGTTATTCTCCAATTATTTTGTTATGACATATTGCTGTACATTTTTCCACAAAAGAAAAAAAGTAAAATAAGTAATAGGTAACATTAAAAACCAACCAACAAGCAAACCAAAGTGATTCTCCTGCTTTAGCATTTTTGGGTCTCCCATTTAAGTCTTTGATCTATTGCAAGCCTCTCTCTTCCAATCATTATCATTGAAAGTAACATTATGTACATTTTTTTTTTTTGTGGAACCAGGGATTGAACTCAGGCTCTTGTGCATTCTAGGGAAACACTTATTCCACTGAGCCATCGCCCCAGATGAACGTTGTGTACTCTTGATAGCACAGCCTTACAGATAAATTTGAATAATTATTATTTCAAAGCAATAAATTTTACTGTTTCTGAAATTGTAGCTTCCACTGTGTCTGAAAACAATGAGATAAGTTCTAATGCTATTATTTCCAAACATATATTTTAGCACATATCAGCCTAAAGATTCTCACAAAAATTTTTTCTAAAAGATTTAACTCTTCCTATGAATCAGTTTCATGTATATCTGAGTTTAATTTTAAATGTAAACTATTTTGTGGCATCTTAATGTTCCTCTGACATTTCTCATAACTTTTGGAGCTTATATAGGAAACCCAAAGTGTTACCACGGTTTACTTGTATTCAAAAGCCTCCTCCAAATTCTGTTGCTATGTTTTCATTGCCAAACTGATTGAATTATTATTATACTTAATAATTAGTTCATTTGAAGTTATCTGTGAAGATAATGGTCTTTCCACCTTACATAATAACCTCTAAATTTCATGTCCATTTCTAAGCTTTTAGATATTATTTTGTAATGTTTAACAGTTTTCAGAGTCAGATTCTAAATACTCTGAAAAATTCTAGCAAATACATGCACTTGTGATTGCTCTATGTGCATAGTTTGCACTTTCTAATAATTTATTGGCATTTGATTGCCTACATATCAGTCTTGTGATCAGCCAGGTGAGTTAATGTTTGTGAGCAAATGCAAGCAAGGCTCTAGGGAGTGACGGGAAAGTCTCTGCTTCACGCTGGGCTCTTCTTTTTTTTTTTTTCTTCCAGTTTTTCTCATTGATATTTGTACTTCAACAAAATTTAAAAAAAGATTTTAAAAATGTTGGGCTCTTCTTGTGCACGACGGTCATCATTGCTCAAACCTGGTAGCATCAGGGTTTTGTTTTGGCCCTTTAAATTCTCATTTCCTCAAACTGCACTAGAGAAGCACCTGCGTGGCAATGCTGCTCACCTCTTTTTTATTATTATTATTTTTATTGAAGAACAAGTATCAATGAGACAATTTCAAGACAAATTAACGGGACAGATTTGACAAATCAATACATTGCAAAATGTTTTCGTAATGTTTCAGTGTCGTACAAGGTACATGCATGATATTATACTTACGGGCATTATTATAGCAGATGTCTCTAATCAGTGAATGAAGAGAGTGCAGCTGTATACCTTATTTCTCTACAGCTGATTTATATCACAGAATCTACAATTAACACCCTCTACCTTGCTATCTCCCCAGTGTCTGTCCATAGTACTAGAAGCCAACATAATATATTGTCCAACCACTATTAGTGCAAATCTTGCCTCTCATAGAATTATGCAGAAGCACAGCATATTTATCCTAATTGTACTGTTTGTACACACACATCATGATTCTTCCTTTGTATTCCCCCCTTTTTTTTTGTCTAGACCTGTCAAAGATGAGCACTCCATTGTCATTAAACCAGTTTAGGTGCTGAACTCAGTGACACAATCTAACACAGAGCAGCATTCCACAATAATAGTGAGTTATCTGAAGCAGTTGTTGACTATAGCCATTTACAGCTCAATTTATTATTATGGCCCCACATTATATACCTCATTTTTATACTTTTTTGCTGGGTGGTTAAGACCAAGATAGATCAAGCCTTATATATCAAAAGATGTGGCTTTTGATTTTGATGAGGTCAGTGAAGTCCCCTCAGGGTTTATCTTGTAATCCTGTACCCTACTCTGTAGATCCTTTGTCTGTCTCATCCATACGGATGAGTCACAGCCAATGCTTGACCAGTTTGCTCTCTGTGAGAGCCTGAGAGAAAGTTTTCTCTCCATGTGATTCTCCCCAGGCACACTACAGATCATTAATATCTTTCTTCTGTGGCTCCATAATCTCCTTGATCAGAGAATTTGGGGCACAACTGAGTTTCATGATGTTACAGTACAGGCTCTGCTCTCGTGCTGCCCTCCACGGAATCTTTTCTACTTGACAGAAGTCCCAGAAAGAAAAAACTAGTAATAATAATTAAACATCTCGAGATAACAGCAACAGAAGACTAAATCAAGGTGGAGGTATTTTGTTTCTTTTCTTTTTTTGGTAACTGATCCCTGTGTGCTATATGCATAAAATCAATCACACCTGCACTGTTGTAATGTTACAGGAGGATCACAGACAGACAGCAAGTAGTTTGTTGCCAACATGACTTGCCTTCAAGATTTTAGTAATTTGACTATGACTCAGCAGAGAAATAAAGCTTAAAAGTGCCAGTGAAAACTAAAGGTAAGAGGAAATTAGATAAGAATATTCTGAGATAATGGGAAGGGGTCAGCATTTCCCTTAAAGTTGCTGGCAGTGAGTCTTAAATAAAAAGTATGCAGTTGCTTTCTTTAGCTTATATATGTGGTTTATATAAAAGAAATCATTGAGTATAAAGTTTCTGTTGAGTTAGTCTAATTGAATTTTCTGGTGTTACGTTTTGAACAATTGGTAACAGCCCATTGGATAGGGTTTGTACAAACACAATAATAATAAAGAGCAAAATGAACAATGATGAGATATTTAAAACTATGAATGATATTTAAAATATTATTATTGAACTTTTTAATGTAACAAGCAGTTTTAAATATGGCTCATCTATTAAGTTGGTGGTGCCAAAATGTAAAGCTCAGGATTTCTTTATTATTCTAAATACACAGGATACAAAAGGGAGAGATTTGAATAAACATAACAATATTAGGTTACATGAAAAATAACAATGATAATAAATTAATGCAGGTGCATCTATATTCATTACATACACATTTCTTGTCCCTCAGTGGCCAGGGACCCGAAAGACAATGGCATCTTGGTGATAGCTAGCACAATAAATGCCCCCGATCATGGCTTTTAAATATTCTTCAATGAAAAGAGCAGGAGTTGGAGGAGAAATAGCTGATCCTAAGGCTGAGGAAAGGCATCTCGGTGTGGAGCACCTTGCAGTATCTAAAACTAAAAGAGCACAAAGACAAGCAACAACAGCTAATGATGAGGTAGGTCAGGTCAGGAGGGCATCCAGGAATAAACGTAGAAGAACCTGGACCCCAATAAGCAGTAGTGGGTTATTAGCCAACATGTAAAACATGACAAAGTCTAAAATAAATATATATGAGTTCATGCAGACACAAATAAATGACTGAATCACAAATAAAGAAATAAAAACATTTTCTTATAGAATAATACCAAATAATTTATTTATTCACCAGTCTAAGAATTGGAGCATAATTTGTGTCTCCCATAACTATGCCCAACTTATTTTGAAACAATAGCCAGGAAAAGAGGGAGAGTGCCTTAAGGTGGACAATCCTAGCAAACGGGGCACGCTCATGAATGTGGCGAGGCTCCTTGCCAGCATGCAGCGCGAGGGAGTGTGGTGACACCGACGTCTGCGGCTTGATTCCTCAAACTCATAGCCAAATTGAAGTATTAGAAATACATCAGAGAAAAATCACATCAAGAGACAGTCTAAAAAAAATATTCAGCCAGTACTCGTAAAGTGCCATGATTTTGATAAAGAAGGAAATACTGAATGTGGGTTGCAGGTCGTGGGACACAGGGAGTGATGCCAGACGTCCTGGGCTGTGGGATACAACGAAAACACTAATGGATAAATTCGTGAAATTCAGGTAAAATCCAGCGCTTAGTTCATAGTTAAGCATCAATACTGATGTCTTACGTTTCACCGATCAACCTGCAGTCATATAATACATAATCAGCAGCAGAAACAGAGCAAGGGATATAGAAAGATTCTGTTCTGTCCCTATAATGCTTTCTAAATAATAATAAAAAAAAAAAACTATCCTAAACAAAAGTGGTGTTTAAAAAAATCACCAAATACGTGAAACAAATATTTATATGGATTATATCTATTGAAAATTTCCATATTTTGTGTGACTGAAGGCGCATTTGAAACACAGTTTTAAAAATGCATTTATCAGCTCACTTTTACATAATGATAAAAACACTACTTTGTCATGAAAATATTTTATTCAATAATTATAGTTTACAAAGTTAAAATAACAAAGGTAATTTTAGTTAACATGCATTTTTTGCCAGTCATTTAAATTTCTATTTTAACATCAGTCTTAATACCTGGCAGCTAGATTGACACATTAACTTCTGTATTCTGTCCTATATATAATTGCGTACTACACAGCCTCTGGAAAAATTCCCTCTACTTCTGTTAGTTATCATGATAACATCATGATATTTTTAAGAAAAGAATTTTTTCTTCTGAATCTCCTAAAACGGTTTAAAAAATGGTAGCAATCTCTGGATCACATTTTAAAATCTCTTCATTAATTTAATCTTCATTTGTAGATGAAGAAATTTTCCCTCCATATTTTTTATTTTCCCTTCCTTCCTTCCTTCCTTCCTTCCTTCCTTCCTTCCTTCCTTCCTTCCTTCTTTCTTTCTTTCTTTCTTTCTTTCTTTCTTTCTTTCTTTCTTTCTTTCTTTCTTTCTTTCTTTCTGTTTCTTTCCTTTCTTCATTCTTTTTATTTTAGGACAGAGTCTATAGGGTCTACAGGGTCTCACTATGTAGATAGGACTCATAGTGATCAAAACGTGAGAAGGATTTTTTTCTTTTAGCTGGCTCAGGCTGCTTTAAGGGAGGGTCTTGTTGCTGCATGTGGAGCTGGGGATCAAACTGCAGTCCCCTGTACCTGACTGAGTTTGACCAAGCAAGCGCTTCAAACAACTGAGCTAACCCACAAGCCCCCGTTTCTTATTTTCTTTCATCTCCCTCTCTTTTTCTTATCTTCTTTTCTCCTCTTTCTTTCCTGACTTCAGTAATAGGGACAATTCCTTCTTTATGGTTATTAATGGTATTATATCAGTCAGACCCTAGACTAATTTAATCTCATTCTGATGTCAAGAATAAGAAATGTGAAAATAGTAAGCACTATGTAAAAAGGAAAACAAAACACACTACAAGAGAAGTTGCTGTGCTTTAAACATGGATTTCATGGGGTAAAAATCCTACTTCAACAAATTAATTAAAATGATCTCATCAATTAATTATAATCAGTAGAACAGAAGACAGAATGAAATAGGATGAGCCAGAGTTACTCACCAATGTGAAAAAAGACACACTGAGTATTAGGAAAGATGTGGTTTCCTCCACATACATGTAATATTCCAGCAAGAAAAATAAATCATAAATCATTACATTGTCTTTTGGCATTTCACTATTGTCTGGAAGAAACAGAGAAGGCATCTTTTAGAAATGATAAATTGAGATCTTAAAAAAGAGAAATGTTGGCTATAGAGTTTTAAACATTTTTAAAGAGAAGTCATAAGTATAAATGTTGAGAAAAATAACTTGAAAAAGAGAGTATGTTAATCTATCTAAAAACTAATAAAAAGTCAGATTTAAATATTGCCTGAATGAAGATTTCTTATAGGTACATTACATTAGTAAAAAAGAAAAAATACACAAAATCCAATACTGTGTATATGATTGATATGTACAGAAAACCACTTAAGAATTTAAAATATTTATTGTTGTTTACTAAGCTACAAAAAAACCAAAAAGTTTTCTCTTAGAAGTCATATAAAAATTATTTCAAATAAAATCATGTTTTAATGGTCTCAAAGAATTACTCTGATTATAAAACTCTACATCTGGCAAAATTGTCACTAGCAAACATACAGTATTTTCCAAATACTAATTTTACTATTTTCAGATAGTAAAGCACAGAATATAACACTCCTGTGTTACCATTTCACAATAAAATAAAAGAATAAATCATATCCTACAAGTGTTAAACAAAAGTTAATTGAGAGGTATTTTGTAGAATAGGAATGATTAGAGATTGCTAATTCCAGTTAACTACTCAGTTATAATCCAAACAATTATTGTAGTTGAAATTATAAAACTAAATTTAAAAGCCTAGAGAGATGTTTTTTAGATATTTTTGTATCTCTTAAATTTATTACAGTAATTGTAACAAAAATCTTTATGTACATTTCCACAAAAAACTAAGACAGCCTGAGAATTCAGCAATAACAGTGTATTAAATATTCCTTTTTAATAATGGGAAGGTAAGAAAGCTCAAATTTGCTTTCTAAAACATAAGAGAAGATAAAATATATAACTTGTGTGACAAAAATTTGAAAAGACAAAATTAAAGTGACATGAGTTAAAAAGAGTAGAACAAGAATCAAAACAAAATCTTTTTAACATTTTTAGTAATTAATTCAACCACTATTTTTCAGTCACCATAATGAATTGTGTATTTCATGGGGTTTTGTTTTATAAGAAAAGAAAAAGAAAATATCCTTACTGTCTGGGAGCATCGATTCTAGGAACATAATAGAAAATAGGATTATAAATAATTTATTTGAGTTTATTAAACAAATATACTCATAGTTGGATTATAGCTAAATTAGGAATATCATGCCATGTTTGCCCTCACTGAAATACACTTATGTAACTTAAAAGGAAACCATAATGAATGATAAAATGAGTATGTCAAAATACAAAAAAATTAGAATTCTTCCCATAAGGACTATTATAATGTTCCTTTAGAAATGTAAACTATCTTATAAATACATCACCTGGTATCATTTTTTTTAAATTTTTTAAAGATAATAAAAAATAGTAAAAACACACATAAGAAATGATACAGAATTTCACTAAACAAAATGATAGCAATTCAACAATGGTCATTATATTGCATATTGTGTTCAAATTAGTTGCTTTCTATATTTATGATTATTATGAGATAAAAGATAATCCTATGTGGTAAGTAAAGACCTAGTTAACTTCATTCACTTCTAAATTCATTTTTGAAATATTTAAGGCCATAATTTCCCCCAATTTTTCCCATTAATTGATCTATCTGGCTTGTCTCAGTTCCTTAGGAATTTACTGACTCAAGATTCCATAGTATAGTTTCACCCTCCATACCTATCTCAGGAATAACAAAGTAACTGTCGCTGTATAGTTACAAATGTGTGATATGCAATATATGAATTTACATATATGGTATGTGTACAGACACATACCATATGTGTATATGCACACACACCTGCTATATAAGTATATAATATCAAAAGCACTTTGATTGGAATTGGCCAAATGCATGTATTTACAAGCTGGACTAAAAGCTTCTCAAGGAGCTTGTTGCAGTAGTTATGATGGCATAGACTCTAACCAAGAATCCCAACTAGGATAACCTGCATGAAACCAGGACAGTGTCTTCCCTATCTTCTGATGATCACCAACCACACAGCAAAAAGCGGAAGTCTCTGGGTCTCCACAATCTTTTTCACCATAGGTGGAAACCGTTAGCATGGAGTTGTTTTCTGAAGTAAACCAGACATTTCTGTAAGTGTAGACAAGGAACAATCACAAATGACCCAGAGCTTAGACTGATGTCATGGACTTAGTTTCCTCATGGAGAAGCCTGAAGTGGTAAGAAAAAGAGGAAGATAAACCAAAGGAGGCAAATTCAGAGACATGTTAAATATTCACAGTTTTGTCTGCAGACAGTTGCAGTTTATTTAAAAATAGAATTACCCTTTGCATGTTTTAAAAAAATGTGCAAAAAGTCTTCCTAGTTATGAGAATATTTGGCCAGAGAAGTTGTATAAAATTGTTTTCTCAAAAAATTTCCTCTGAATATTGGTATAACAAAACGTTCTGTTATGTAAAAGAAGGTCACTGTGACTTCATTTGGGAGCACATGTCATCTCGCAAAGCTTTCAGTTTGCTGAACGGCTTTCAGCGGTTTTGAGGCTGTGCCACCATTGTTTCACGTGGCGCGGTGTAGTGCTTCTCAGCCTTGCCCCCACCTTTTGCAGTGCAAGGCCAGGTCTCCACCCTTACGCCAGGCAACTCTTTCTCTGGATCATGGAACCCACTTTCAGTAGTGCTTGCACATGAATACGGGCAATTTTAGTTATCAGAGCTCTTCTATAATCCACTTCCTCTATTTTTTTTCCTTTTATTTTATTAAAGGACAAATGTCACTCAGACAGTTTCAAGACACCTTAACAATGCAGATTCGATAAATTAATACATTGCAAACTGTTTTCATAATGTTTTGGTATTGTACAAGGTGCATACATGATATTATATTTACAGATATTATTTTAGCACATATCTCTTATCAGTGAATTAAGAGTGTAGCTGCTTACTTATTTTTTATACCTGAATTATATCAAAAATTCAATAATTATTTTCCTAGTGGATGACCGTAGTACTAGAAGCCGACATAATATCCTGTCCAACCACCATTAGTGCAGATCTTGCCTCTCATACAATTATGTAGAAGCACAGCGTTATCTATCCCAACTGTACTGTCTATACACACACATCATGATTTTTTTCTTTCTACACCCCTTCCTTTGTCTATACCTGTCAAAGTGGGCACTCCATTGACATTCAACTAACTTAGGTGCTTGACCTCGACAACACAATCCAACACAGTCCAGCATTCTACAAACGTAGTGGGTTACTCAAAGAAATTGTCGACTATAGCCATTTACAGCTTAGCTTAATATTATGGCCTCACAATGTATACTTCATTTTTATACTTTTCTGCTGCATGGTTAAGACCTAGGTAGATCAAGACTTATATACCAATACATGAACTTTATATTTCCTATGTGGTCAGTGAAGTCCTCTCAGGGTTTATCTTGTAGTTCTGAACATTATTCTGTAGTTCCTTTGTCTGTGTCATCCATGTGGATGAGTCACGGCCAATGCTTGACCAGTTTGCTCATGTTTTAAAATATCAAAACACAGAGCTCATGGTTTAATTTCAGTTAAATCTCGAGAGTAAGATCTAGATACTAACATAGAACATGGTGGTCAGATCAGTGAGTCGCCTTAAAATTTATAACTGCCTTGGGTGTAAAATTTACGTAAGTGCTAAATGGTCAGAATTACCCTGAAACTCCCATCCTAACACCCCTGAAAGTACTTTTTCTAAACTCAGTAATGAAATATTGAAAAAAGGATCTTTTTGGTAAAGATAGCAAAAAACTATATTATAATGAATGATAAACATAGATAAAACTGCTAGAAATGTTACCACTCAATGTGCAATTTCTTTTCCAAAACATGTACCTCAAATAAAAAAGCTGTACAAAATTATCTCATTGTATTGACAAAAAAAAGGAAAAAGGAAACCATTTATACCTGGAGCACAGCAGTGGTAAGAGATAAGGAAAAATCTAGAATAATTTCAAAAAGGTATCTGGCTGGTAATTCCAAGGATTTGTTTTAGAAAATACTCGATTTAATAAAAAACTCAGTGTGACCTTTAAAATTTAGAAAAAAGTTACAAAAAGGATAGGAATTTAAAAAGTTATATCCAATTAAATATGTTCTATAACTTACATTAATGTTCCTGGTAATTTTCATGTCTTGCTATAAATAGCACAGGCTTAGGCAGTCAAAGCTGTGCTTTCTCTGCGTTTCCTACATATTGAGAAATTTAGCAAGCAGAGTGGCTGTAGTGTGAGGTTAGAAGGGTATGCAGAATAATCTCAGAATCATGAGATTTCTAAGCTGCAGAGACCAAACACTAGACTGACTCCTTCCTGAAGAAGTTATGTTAGAAAAATACAAATCTCATCATGCCAGGGTTGAGGATAAAAAGATTCAAGTGGTTTGTTAGACATCTATGCAAAAACTATACTTTATAATTACATCTCCTAGACAGATATTTTATCTAAAAACTACAAATTTCCAACAAGGCCAGTACATTGCTTGATGCTTGTGTATTCATTAGGGCCTGTGGATTCTGGTTTCTAAGGTCTAAAGGCAAAATATAAACAGAACTAAAGGAAAGAACTCTTCAAACTGCCTTCCTCATTGTAAAAGGAATAAGCAAATAAATAATCTTAACATGAAACTTTAGCATTAAGGGAGCAACAAAGCACCTATTGGCAAATATCTATTATTAACAGCAAAAATCTAATTTTAAAATACTACTTAATATGTTATCTTTTTTTAATCTTTTTATATTTAATAAGTGTGAAGGAACCAAGCAAGAAAGTTATGCCAAAAAAGCAAGATTCTTAGAAGCCAAACATGCTGTTTACTGTCTATCAATTCTGTTACAAAGTGTAAGATATTACCCATATTTTAAGTGTAATCTAGGAAAAAGAATGAAACCCAAATACTTTTGTACTTTGGAGAAAATATTCACTGTATCAGGATGCACCTGTCTCTTGTGAAGCTATCTGACACCTCCTGTTCACTGTCACATATATGTGGAGACAACCAGGCAGGTCCTTCAGGATTCTGGTCAACATGCATTCTTACCAGAACATTCAGTCAATGGGCCTTTCAGATATTTGCTTTGGCAATCAAATCCTGGTAAGTCTCCTGCTTAACTGGAGTGTCACTTTCACATAAGGAGGATCTTTTCCTACTAAAAACTAATCTTAAAATTCACTGCACCATTGTCATTGTCCTTCCTCTTTCACTCTTTCCAAATTGAGTGAAAGTATTGAAAGCTGTTAACCTGTTATATCATAAATATCTTTCTTTCCAAATTGAGTGAAAGTATTATTGTTAGCAGAGCAATGAATCATCGTTTGTTAAATTTTAGGATTAATCCATGGTAGGCAATGATTTTTGTTTCATTTTATTTTGTTTTGTTTTGTGTTTGGTTTATTTGAGACATGGTCTTGCTTTGTAACCCTGGCTGGGCTGGCCTCAAACTCATAAGCATCCTCCTGCCTGAGCTTACCAAGTGCTCACATTATAGGCAGGCACCACCATGCTTGGTGACAGGCAGTAATCTTACCAAGTAAAAGTCATACTCATGATAGGTGGGGCAAAAAGCTTAGTTATTAGACCAAATCCTAGCAATCACTACATTGTAGACATCTACTTCCTTCAAAAATTGTATCAATTACATATTATGTCAATGACCAAGAAATGTTGGTGCATACGTGTGACACATGCTGCAGTAAGAAACCATCATTTATTTTTTGCTGCATTCATTCTTCAAGCTATCAAACAGCATACGGAAAAATGCACTGCCCTCATTTCTATATATTAGAGGTCTTATCATCACACCTATCATTGACGCTGTCACTTGTTGAAATATCTGCAGTTGTACTCCCTCTAGGGCACTTTCAATAGAAAAATACTAAGACAACACCATGAAAATGTTCCAATTTGTCATTTGCAAACATAAGTTCTTTCTATACTTAATTGTACATGTGTGTGTGTATGTGTGTGTGTGTTAGAAGAGTAACACTTATTCCTCTTGTGTTTTCATTGGATGAGAAGGAATTCTATCTTGAACATTTACAACTATATTATACAGTACAATACTACATTGGAAGTCAGGGTAGACCTACTACATTCTTGATTATCACAGACTAACTCAAGGAATCTAAGAATATCCCTTACCCATTATTATTTCCAAACCTTGAAGGAAGAAGTTGTAATAAATTATCTCAAAAATACTTCTGTGCCCTACAAATCTATTTTTATTTTTCACTCCTAATGTGAAAGCAGATTTCAGGATCTGATATATAATCTATGCAGTCAACTTTTCAAATATATCCTTATTGTGACCCAGTGTGGGAATGCAGTTTGACACAGCCCTACATCAAGTGATTTTTATTCCTATTTCAACATCCTACACAAGTACCAGCATGATTAAGAATATCTGAAAAAAATTGATAATAAATAGAGTCAATAACTAATGACTCAATTAGTAGTAATGCAGACATTATTACCACAAAGGGTAACTTGTAACATTTATGCACTTTAATAAAAAAACAAAAAGGCAGCATTCAGGGTATTAGGATAGATCAAGAGTCTTACTCTGCCTTTGGCTCTGAACCACAAATACCTGTCATACGCTCCCTCTGACACTTGTTCCCTAAATGGTCTAATTTACATTTATAAATGAGAAATGGTCATATGTCAAAGTAAATCCAATGGTTTTTAGAAAACTTTTGTATTACAAGTAACTTCTAATTAAATTGTGTTTCCAATAGGTAGTAATACCTGGAAAAGTCATGGTTAAAAATGAGAAGTTTTCTTCCTTGTGGAGCTGGGATCAAACTCAGGTCCTGTGCTTGCCAGGCAGTTGCTTATGCCACTGAGCTATCTCCTTCACCCTAGAATAAGAAGTTTTAGGTTAGTGGCTCTAGAAGTCTAAGTGAGATTCCACATAAAAGAAAGGATGTCAAAAACTCCTTTCACTTTAATACCCAATGAAATTTCATCAGCTTGCTGCTGTTCCTGTAGTAGGCAAGCATGTTGCTAAGTGTACTGGACATTTTATAGTTCCAAAAAGTAAAGACTGTGCTGCCCATTTATACAGGAAGAGTCAGCAATAACCAGATTCAGTGTGTTCTTAAGAACCTAGGGGAGGGCTAAGGAAAATATGCATGCTCAAATGAACCCATCTGCAACTATTACACAGGCACTGTGTATTCTTAACTCCAGTTGCATTTTAACTATTTATTCATTCCATCTGTTTCAACCTAGTGTTAGGACACCCCTAAAATGGTGGATACATAACACTTTCCTTTCATACATACAATTGCTTGTGATATGAAATAAAAGGATTTAATAGTTTAATAATATACATTTATAAAGAGATGATTTTTTTTAGCTGACGAATAACCTATGAGCCTGAATAGTATAAACATGAATATTATCTAATACCTACCTGGTCAATAAAAATGCTTCAAAGCACTTAATGTCTTTTTAGGCTACCCCAAATTGGATGCTAATGGTGAGTAACAGAGCTCAGAGATTTCCATGTAATAGGTTGAGCATCTCTAGCAGTAGGATTTGGGACAAAACTTTTATCTTCTCTGCATAGTATTTTTCCACGTATAATTGTAGATGATTGGAAAATAAGTTATAATCTATTTTCCTATATTTAAATTTTTTTTCTCATATAAGCAACAGACAAATCTAGTGATCACCTTGACTACTTTGAGAATGCAGAGTTGCATTAATAGCAGGGAACCTTAAAAGTATTAAATCAATCTCTACAGCTTCAGGTTGAACACTTTGGGTACTCTGTGTGCCATAAGATGGGAACAATAGGTTGATTTGACATGTGGGTTGTGGGATGAGGAGATCAATGAATCCAAGAAGTGAAGTTGGACAAATTTATATGTTTTGTGATTATAGCTTCTGAATATCTTTTAGACTGGCAGAATATGCTCTCTGATATTGGAATACTGTCAAAATCCATTTAAATCATGCCAAAGAAATGTTACATGGTGATGAGAAGGCTGGAATTTAAGCTGATAACTGTAAAGATCTACTCACCCTGACAGATTTGATGAAAGATTGTGACCAGCAAGATGACACATGGAATGGAAGTCTTTGTGCAACAGCTTTATCCTGGTATTCACAAGGGTGGTCAGAAGCTGTTCCCACCTCTAGCCCCAGATATAGTGGGACTGTGGAAGATTTTATAATGTTCTTATCCAACAGGAGAGCCAAAATAAAATATAATCTGTGCAAAACATTGTGACAATAACATTTTTTGCACCATCAGCATATACATTTAGGTGATGAGCATCTGATATTATAAAGGATGATTAATTTTCTCAAAGTAAATATTTTTATTCACTTTGTGTCCACTTAATACGGGGTCAGAGAAAAAATGTGAGGAACAAAAATGAAGAAAGAAGAGAGTAGAATAAAGGCATACAGTCAGAGAAGAGAGAAATGGAAGAAAGTAACTCATGTACCAGATGATATTTTGGTTAACAATAGTCTATAAGATTTAATACAGCTAGAAAATTCCTATTGCCTACTGACACTGGAGCTAACACTATAGGCCAATATTTTACTCTTTTTCTGTTAGTGTAAACACTCATATTGCTAGTCTGTAAAAAATACAGGCATAACATTATATATAGTGCATACTACTTGGTAATGGTAACAAACAAGCGTACTTCTGGTTGATATATTTCCTATACTATTCTATGAGTTTTCAGTGCATACACATTCTGCTTATTGGATAAAATGTTCACCTTCTCAGTGTTCTCAGTTGTGCTGGAATTCACCTCCCACAGGTTGTGTTTATCCTGGTCCAGGTTTGTTCCAAATGTCCACATCAAGGATTGACCCATACCATCTAGATTTGTGTAAGGGTACCCTGTGATGTCACACAATAATAGAATCACCCAGTGAGGGAGTTCATGATGTGGCCTCATTAAATGATGCCTGATTGTAATGAGACAATAAAGGAAAGATGGAAGCTCCCCACTCACCTCTTTACCCCCAAAAAGAAAAGAAATAAATGCAGAAGAAAAAGAGAAATGAATGAAGATAAAATGTGAGTAGGTATGCCAATAGTCAATTCAATCTATACACATAAAATTATATTATTGAAAATCATTATGAGGCTCTATGGCAAAATTTTTAAAATCTAAAATTATCTGCCACTAACGTAATTTATACTGGTGAGAATCTCCAGCATGCTTCCTTCTTCACTCTGAAAGTGTTTGAACAGTTGAAGTTAGAGATTTTGAAAACTGAAATACATAGTTCATGGGTTAGTGGGGGTAGCTATTGTTGTAGATGTAGAAAGAGAAGTTTAAAGACATACTTGGTAGCAGTGAGGATATGAGACGTTCTATATGAATTAATAAACAAGAAAATAGTAAAACAATTTACAAGATAGATGTTGAAACCCTAGGATTTTTTCTTTCTTACATTTTGATCTCAGATTTTAACTGTTATGTATTGTTGGCTTAATACTGAAATAGGGTCGGGGAGATGGTTAAGCAGTCTAAGTGCCTGCCTGGTGAGCACAAGGACCTGGGTTAGATCCCTGATACTGCATGCCATGCTGGCCCTGGGTGCTGAGCTGGCCACTGAAACCAGGAATGGTAGTACAAGCCTGTAATCCCAGTGCGGGGCAGGCTGAGACGGTAGAAACACTATGAGTTGAGCTGTGTAGTGAAGCCATGTAGAAAGTAAATAAATAAATAAAATGTTTTAAAAAATGATGAAGTAAAAAGATGTTTATTCAAAATTTTAGTAAGTGTGTTACATAAAGATATTAGTTTGTTTTATGGAATCAAGAGAGAGACAGACAGACAGAGAGAGAGAGAGACAGAGAGAGAGAGAGACTGTGAATACTGTGGGTCAGAATAGTTTAATGAGTGACAATATTAATGTGCTAGTGATATAATAAATGCTAAATAAACCAAATGGAACCCAAAAAGACTTGGAAGAAGCCAGAATTTATACAAAATTAATAGAGAACTAAAAGCAGTCTTAAGATATCAAAGAGTCTCCAGCTATTTTTATTTATATCTCTAAAAGCACAGGTCCAATTAATCTTTTGTTTTAAAGTTTTGCCAAAAATCATCAGCATTGCGGAACAATCTCCAGATGTTGCTTAGACAAAATCAAAATACATTAGCCAGGAATCCCATCCAAGCTTGGGAGCCAAAGTGCTGATTCATGCATCAGGGAAATCAACAGTGAAAATTGACAGAAGCTATCTACAGTGGTGCTGGGACCATTGCTTTGCTTAAGAAAAGTTTTAAAAGCTGCCCATAAGCCAAACCTGGGAAATGAGACCCTTAGACATGAGATTGGCTGTTGTATCTAGAAATTCAGTTTATAATATTGTAAATTACTAGAGCTCCTTCGTAAAGTGCCCTTATACAGCAATTGGAATAAGAATCCTTTTTGGACAAGAAACAATTATAAGAGACACATTTAGAATAGCCATTGGCCCCTGCATTATTTCACTTATGGCTTGGACCTCTGGTAAGATAGAATGTACTCTGAGCAGTGTCAGAAATGTGGGTGTGGGAAGGGATTATAGTTTTACTTGGAAGAGATTCATGAAAAGTTATAAGAAGAAATGATCTACAGAAAGAAAAAAAAAGATTTGGAAATTACATATGTATTGGGTTATATATACAACATATACATTTTTTCCAAAGGCAGTGAATTAGTCAATGTATATTGCTAGCATTCTTAAGGAATGGAGATACAGTGAAAATATGCAAAATGTCTGACACCAGGAAGGATGAAACTATGTTAAGTCTGTTGCCAAATAAAAGAAAAAGAAAAAAAAAACAGTATGGACAGATTCTGGATGAACTTTCATTGCAGTATAAAGATTTTTAACTCTGAAGTGAAATTAAGATTAACAAATAGGTTGTAGTAGCAAACTGAACATTCTATGAAAGTGGTGCTATTAGTAAATGTCATTTGCAAAAACAAGAGAATGAACTAGCATCATTTGTTTTTAGAACTCAGGGCAGAGCAGGAAAGTAGAGCTGAGGTGAGATTTTAAGTTTGACAGCAATTTGAAGAATGGTGGTAAGGGTATGATACTTCTGTCTAAATCAAAGTTCCTCAAAACCTCAAAGTCCTTTGCTCTGAGAATCCACTGTACCTTTCTGATTTGATTTACTTTATGAGGTTCTTACACTAGGAAAAGAATACAATATTTAAATGTGTGAGTCTGACTTATTTGACTTATCAATTTGGTCCCTATTTGTACCCATTTACATATAAAAGCTTGGAGTTTCTCTTTTTTTGTAGCTGAGTAATACTCCATTGTGTAAAAATACCAAATTGATGAGGGAAAAGAGAAAAGAAAGAAGGAAGGAAGGGAAAAAGAGATACGTGTGTATAGAATCAGGATATTTTGTATAATTGTCCTGCTGATTTCTGCTGGTCTATTCAAGGGAGCAGTTAATGCTTAAACTTTTTCTCTCTTCTTTTTCATTTTTGACAAATTTTACATGCTTAATAATCAGAACAACTAATTTGTTTATTTATTTATTTTATTGAAGTACAAATATTGATCAGACAGATTTTAAGACACCTTAACAACACAGATTCGATAAACTAATACATTGCAAACTATTTTCATAATGTTTTGGTATCGTACAAGGTGCATACATGATATTATACTTACAGACAATATTATAGCAGATGTCTTTTACCAGTAAATTAAGAGTGTATCTGTTTATGTATCCTATTCTCTATACCTGAATTATATCAAAAATTCAATAATTATTTTCCTAGTGGATGTCCATAGTACTAGAACCAGACATAATATCCTGTTCAACCACCATTAGTTCAAATCTTGCCTCTCATAGGATTAGGTAGAAGCACAGTGTTATCTATCCCAACTATACTGTCTATACACACACATCATGATTTTTCCTTTCTATACCCCTTGCTTTGTCTACACCTGTCAAAGGTGGGCACTCCATTGTCAACTAACTTAGATGCTTGAACTTGACAACACAATCCAACTCAGTCCAGCATTCCAGAACAATAGTGAGTTATTGAAAGAAGTTGTCGACCATAGCCATTTACAGCTCAGCTTAATATTATGGCCTCACGATGTATACTTCATTTTTATACTTCTCTGCTGGATGGTTAAGACCTAAATAGACCAAGACTTATATACCAACACATGTACTTTATATTTCTTATGTGGTCAGTGAAGTCCCCTCAGGGTTTTTCTTGTAGTCCTGTACATTATTCTGTAGATCCTTTGTCTGTGTCATCGATGTGGATGAGTCACGGCCAATGCTTGACCACTTTTCTCTCTGTGTGAGCTTGAGAGAAAGTTTTCTCTTCATGTGACTCTCCCCAGGCACACTATAGAACTTCAATCTCTTTCCTCTGCGGCTCCATAATCTCCTCGTTCAGAAAATTTGGAGCTCACCTGAGTTTCATGATGTTGCAGTACAGGTTCTCCTATGTCTTGAGTCTTTGCTGACCTTGAAAGGCTAGGGCTTAAATGTTGGCTGGCCTTGTGGCTCTTCTATTTCTCTAACTCTGATTTTTGAACTTGGGTTGTTAACCATCCAGAAGAAAAGCTGATTAGTATCCTGCAGCATATGCCATTCACTTGGCCTTGTCTGACTCAATTGATTTTAGTTGTTGTTCTACGTTTCCATTTTGTATTTCTTCTTTTTGCTTGTTATACTAGGGAGACTATACAATATTTACACATGTGTGTCTGGCTTGTTTCACTTATGAGCATATGTTCAAGTGGCATCCACTTCAGTATAAATGCTTCAAACTTATCATTCTTAGTAGCTGAGTAATACTCCATTATATAGAAATACCACATCTTTTTCAACCATTCCTCATGTGATGGACATCTTGGTTGTTTCCAAGATTTTGCTATCACACATTGTGCTGCTATAAACATAGGTACACATATATCACTATGATACAATGTTTTCAGATCCTTTGGGAAAATTCCCAGTAGGGGGTTAGCCAGCTTGAATGGGATTTCTAGTCCTACTGTTTAGAGGAGTCTCCACACTGACCTCCACAATGGTTGTACCAGTCTACATTCCCACCAGCAGTGGAGAAGTGTTCCCTTTTCCCCACAACCTCTCCAACATCTGTTGTTGGTTGATTTCCTTTTGATAGCCATTCTTTCTGGAGTGAGATGGCATCTCAGTGTTGTTTTTATTTGCATTTCACGAATGGCTAGCAATGTCGAGAATTTTTTCATATATTAATTCGCTTCTTTAATTTCATCTTCTGAGAAGTGTGTATTCATCTAAGATGCCCATTTCTCAATTGGGTTTTTAAATTTGAGGGCTCTGTTATATCTTAGTTCTTTATATATTCTAGACAGTAGTCTGATTGCCTATTAGTTAGGATTTTTTCACAATTTGTGGGTTGTCTTCTCTGTTGGCAATTTCTTTTGACATGCAGAAGTTCTGTAAGAAGAGTTGATCCCAGTTTTTGATTCTTTCAAGAGCTTCCCGTGGAAAATGTTTGTTCATGAACTCTTTACCTACCCCTATGTCTTCAAGAGCTTCTCTTGTCTATTTTCTCTTCCAGGAGATTGAGTGTTTCTGTTTTAATGTTTAGATTTTTAATCCATTTTGACTTTAACTTATGGTGATAGAGCTGGGTAAAGTTTTAGTTTTCGGCATGTAGAAAGCCATGTTTTCAAGCACCATTTGCTAAAGATGTTATCCTTCTTTCAGTAAGTATGATTGGCCCATTTGTCGAACATCAGATGGCTGAGTGTGTTTGCAGATGCTTCTGCCTCTTCTAATCTATTCCATTGCTCCTCAGGTCTACCTCGTTGCCAATACCATGTTGATTTTATCACAGTGGCTTTGTAGTATAATTTCAAGTCAGGAATTGTGATTCCTCCTGCCTTGTCTTTATTGGCCAAGACTGCCTTTGCTATTCTAGGTCGTTTGTGGTTCCAAATAAATTTTAGGATTGATTTCTCTATATCTGGAAGGTTTGTTGGTGGCAGTTGGATAGCGATTGCATTAAATCTGTACAGCAATTTTGGGAGTATGGCCATCTTCACGATGTTGGTTCTTCCTATCCAGGATCATGAAATATCTTTCCATTTTCTGAAATCCTCTATAATCTCTTTTCTTAGGGTGTTGTAATTTTCCGTGAAAAGATCTTTGACTTCCTTGGTTAAGTGAATCCCAAGGTATTTCGTTTTCTGCAGTTCTATTGTAAAAGGTATTGTTTCTATTGTTTCCCTTTCAGTGTGCTTGTTATCTGTGTAGAGGAATGCTATTGACTTTTGAGTATTGATCTTTTTGTATCCTGCTATACTACTGAATTTCCCTATCAGTTCTCACAGTTTTTAGTGGAATTTTTGGGGTCCTCCAAGTAAAGTATCATGTTATCTGCAAATAGTGATAATTTAACTTCTTCTTTACCTATTCTTATTCACTTTATTTCTCCCCCTTTTCTAATGGCTGGTGCTAAGGATTCCAAGACTATATTGAATAAGAGGGGTGATGGAGGACATCCTTGTCTTGTACCTGATTTAAGAGTAAAATATTTCAGTTTTTCCCCATTTAGGATTATATGAGCTTTTGGGTTGTCATAGATGGCTTTTATCAAGTTAAGATAGAGTCCATCTATTCCAATTTTCTGTAGGACCCTGAACATGAATGAGTGTTGGACTTTGTCAAAGGCTTTCTCTGCATCAATTAAGATGATCATGTGGATTTTAGATTTCAGTCTATTAATATAGTGTATTGCATTTATAAATTTTTTGAATATTGAACCATCCTTGCATCCCTGTGATGAATCCTACCCGGTCATGGTGTATGATCTTCTTGATGATTTGCTGTATTCTATTTTCCAGGATTTTGTTGAGTAGTTTTGCATCTATGTTCATGAGGGGATTGGCCTGTAGTTCTCCTTTTTGGTTGTGTCTTTCCCTGGTTTTGGAATCAGTATTATACTTGCCTCCAGAAATGATATTGTCAGGACGTTTTCCTTTTCAACTTCATTGAAGAGTTTGTGGAGTGTGCGGATTATATCTTCTATAAATTTCTTGTAGAATTCAGGTGTGAATCCATCAGGACCTAGACTTTTCTTTGTCGGTAAGCTTTTTATTACGATTTGTATATCGTTGGCTGTTATCGGCTTATTGAGAGTTGTTATATTTTCTTAATTCAGTTTTGGTAATTTGTACCTTTCGAGGAATCTGTCCATTTCTTCTGTGTCTTCTATTCTGTGAGCATAAAGATTCTCAAAGTAACTATTGATAATCTTCTGAATTTCCACTGGGTCTGTGGTGATTTCACCCTTTTAATTCCTTATCGCTTGTACTTGAATTTTCTTTTGCCTCTTTTTGATGAGGTTGGCTAGAGGCTTATCAAATTTATTTAGTTTTTCAAAGAACCAATTTTTTGATTTGTGGATTCTTTGAACTGTTTTTTTTCATCTCAATTGAATTATTTTCTGCTCTAATCTTCATGATTTCTTTCCGTCTTTGCGCTCTGGGTTTTGTTTGCTCTTCTTTTTCTAGTTGTCGGAGGTGCAACTTTAGGGTGCTAATTTGTTCCCTTTCTGGTTTCCTAATGTGTGAGTTCATAGCTATGATTTTCCCCCTAAGAACTGCATTCATTGCACCCCATAAATTCTGGTAAGTTGTACTTGAATTTTCATAGAATTATAGATGTTGCTGAATTTCTTCTGCAACCTATTGATTGCTGAGTAGGGTGTTGTTTAGTTTCCATGAATTTAGTGGGTTTTTCTGATTTCTTTTGTCATTTATTTCCAGTTTCATTGCATTGTGGTCAGATAGTATGCATGGGATAATTTCTATTTTCTTGTATATACTTAGGCATGACCTCTGGACTAATATGTGGTTTATTTTGGAAAACGACCCGTGTGTAGCTAAAAGAAAATGTGTATTCGGCTGTGGTTGGGTGGAACACTCTGTATATGTCCACTAGGTCCATTTTTTCCAAGCTCTGGTTCCGTTCTTCTACTTCCTTGCTAATTTTTTGTCTGGTTGACCTATCTTTTTGAGATAAGGGTATGTTAAGGTCTCCTGTTAAGATTCTGTTCTTAGACATTAAGTTTTTCATGTCCCTTAAGATTTGTCTTACATAGTTGGGTGCTCCTGTGTTTGGTGCATAAGTATTTATGAGTGTTACTTCTTTCTCTTAAATTTTTCCCCTGACCAATATATAGTGTCCTTCTTCGTGTCGTTTGATCATTCTTGATTTGAAGTTGAGACTATCTGAGAACAGAATTGATACTCCTGCTTTTTTCTGAGGTGCTGGGGCATGTAGTAATGTTTTCTATCCTTTGACTTTGAGCCTATGAATGTCCTTTTGAGTTCAGTGTGTTTCTTATATATAGCATATTGTTGGATTTTGTTTCCTAATCCACTGTGCCAGTCTATTTCTCTTAATTGGAGAATTGAGTCCGTTTACATTTATGGTTATAATTGAAATGTGCTGACTTATGTTTGTCATGATATTTACCTGGTGTTGTTTATTCCTTTGTAACCTGTGTTTAATTGTCTGTCCTCTTTAGTGGGTTCCTTCCATTCTCATTCATGGAGGTCTGGTCATTATGGTCTCTCTCTAGAACATCTTTCAGCAGCCTGTGAATGGATGACTTTGTCATCATGAAATTCTTTAGTTGTTCTTTGTCGTGGAAGTATTTCACTTCTCCATCAAAGTTGAAAAAGAGTTTTGCATGGTATGATAGTCTGGGCTGGAATTTGTTTTCGTGTAGGACTTGAAGAACTCTGCTCCATGCTCTCCTTGCCTTCATTTTTTTGTGTAGAGAAGTTGGCAGTAATTCTGATGGGTTTCCCTTTGAATGTGAGCTCCTTCTTCTCTCTAGCAGCTTTCAGTATATTATTTTTGTGTTGGATTTCTGGGATCATAACTATTGTATGTCTCGGCGTGTTTCTCTTTGTGTTGAGGTTATTTGGTGTTCTGTATGCTTCGGTGACATGAATGTTGGATTGTTTCCTCATATTTGGGAAGTTTTCTGCGATTATTTCTCCCCCAATTATTTTTATGTCATTTGTATTGACTCCTTCGTTCTTGTTGATACCAACTATTCTCACATTGTTCATCCTGGCGTCATTTTTCGGGCGATTATTTGTTCCTGCATTCTCATTGTTTTTAAGAGATCCTTTCTCACCTTTTCACTAGCTGCTCCGGCATCTTCCAGATCTGAAACTCTGTCTTCACTTTCACTCAGACAGTTTTGTAGACTCGTGATTGATATTTTAAGTTCTTCTATATCTCTTTGACTGTATTTTGTGTGTTCTATTTCTTTTCTGTATTGCTCATTCAAGGAATCCATCATATTTCTGATCTCCTGAATTTTAAAAAATACAGAACGCTTCACAAATTTGTGTGTCATCCTTGCACAGGGGAACTACTAATTTTCAGTCAACAATATGCATTATAGAAACCACTGTTGAATTATCATTTTGTTTAGTGAAATTCTGTATTGTTTTTTTTCTATTTATCTATTTTTAATGAATTTGGTACAGTGCCTTTTTTATGATTTTATTGAGAAACAATAATAAGACAGTTTCAAAACAAATTATTAAGACAGTTTCAATAAAAAATATATTGCACATTGTTGTCTTAGTGGTTATTCATCGTAAAAGATGCAGACATGAAATTCTGTCCACAAACACTATTAGAATAACTCTTTTTATTGATTGAATTAAGAGAATGTAGCTGTATATCTATTCTATTTTGAGTATACAGATACAAATTGGTTATTGATTTGTAACCCCTTTTTGTTTACTTTTGTCATAGATTGGTAGTCCATTGCCATTTAAATATTGTAGGTGAGTGAATTCAGCAAAATATTCCAATACAGTCCAACAGTCCACAATAGTAGTGTGTTATCTGCAGGACTGGCTATTTCAGAAGTTGTTGACTTGAGCCTTTTACACGTTAGCCTATTAATATGGCTTTACTTTTCACACCTAGTTTTTATACTTTTCTGCTGGATAGTTAAGAACAAGATAAAGCTAGACCTATATAACAAGAAATGTAACTTTTGTATCTGATAGTGTCAGTCAAGTCCCCTCAGGATTTATCCTGAAATTCTGTTGGTGCAGGGTCTCACTGTGCAGCTTGAATTCATAGTTATCATCCTGACTTTATCCTCCCCACTGCTGGGATTACAGGCATTAACTACCACTCCCAGAATCCATGGATGGCTCAGCACACACAGGGGTAGGGTCAGCACAGCATGTGGTGCTGGGAATCAAGCCCCTGTTCCCAGAGATCGAATCTCTAGTTCCTATGCTTGCCTAAGCAGGCACTTATTCCACTGAGCTATCTCATAGGCTCTGTATTGTTTGTAATTTATTATTATTAATTATTATTATTTCTTTTTCTCTCAAAAACAAACAAAAACCTGAAAATCCATGGAAATTGCAGCAAGTTGGTATCAGATATTTTTTTTTTTTACTGTGACAACATACTAGAAAATATAACTTAAAGAAGGAAAGGGTTATTTTGGTCACTGATTTCAGAGGTTTGAGCCTGGGGTCAGCTATCTCCATTGTTCTATGTCTATACTCAGATAGACCATCATAAGTGTGTGGCAGGGTGAACCCTTATAGCATGACAGCAGAAATCAGAGAGACAGGAAAAGGACCAAAAGGACAGGGACTGGACAGGCATAAGATATAACCTCCATAGTCAGCCTCCATGGACTTGTTCTGATGGCTGTGCTCAACCCTCAGTAGCTCATTTGGTTCTGAGCTCATCAATGGATGAATCTACTTATGAAGTTAGTGGCTTCACATTCACAAATGTGATTCTGAAATGTGATTCAGGCACATTTCTAGGGCTCAATTTAAGCATTGCTCTTTGACACAGGAGTTTGAAGGGGAAAGTTCATATTTAAACTGTAATAGCAGGTCTTATCAATTTGCTCCTGGTAAGGATCAAGTGACTACAGTAGAAAAGCTAGATATTAACAATATGTCAATTAACCCACAGTAATTAGAAAAACTGTCATCTACATGCAAGGTTTCTGAAGATAATATTGCACCAAAGAAATCTCCATGTTCAGAGATGCAGGGGCCCTGCCTACGGGTGGGGGGTGGGTGAGGATATGCGTGCCCCACACTAGTGAGAGCTCTCTGCAGGGCAGAAGTGCAACTCGAGGCCAGCAGGAATGATTCCTCTGTCGTAAGCATAGGCACATGGATTTGTAACAGCCTATACGATGCTGGCAGCAGACTGTAATTGTTTAGGGGCTACATGATCTTGGGCGCAAAACACTATTCTGAGTCTCTGTGAGAATTAAATAAACCTCTATTTACACTTCTCCCTAAAACAGGTTTGAACCTTGGAGAAACGATCTGGAAGGGGCCTGCTATTCTTCCTAAGATACTCTAACACGTAATGTCCTATGTGTACTAGAAAGAGACCTGGAAGGGAGGTAGGCTACTGTCCTGGCCATGGTAAATCTTTCTATTGTGTGTTCCAGTCCAGGGGTCACTTTGTCCTCTAGTGTTCCCAGTTCCAGACATAAAGGATCAGAAAGTATAGACACTCAGGGTAGAACATGGTCACAGGAGAAAAAATTTATCTAGCTGTCTGTCTAAGCAGTAGGCCAAAACTAGGAAGAATTACTGCAAACAGAAACAAACATGAATGTAAATTATGCAAAAATGGCAATGATATTGATAATTAAAAACTAAGACCAGACATCACCTAGGAATGGAGATTAAATTTCTTATCCTTTGGGGTTAAGATTGTGATGCAGGATTCCATTAACCAGGCAGTCCAACTCAAGAGACACAAAAGAAGCCAGCTGCTCAGTCACAACAGGTGAGACAAGTGGATGGGTTTCAGTGGGGAGGACCAAAGGCAGCGTTGACGCCAGTGATGATACTAAGTCTAACTTGATTAGACTCTCCTGAAAAGGTGTTCATCAGGGCTGGATAGATAGCCCAGTGGTCTAAAGTGTCTGTTTAGGTAAGCACAGGGACCATGGTTCAATCCCTGGTACCAATGCTGCTCCAGTCCTGCTCTCCTGGGTGGGCTGAGCTGGCTACAAAAAAACAAAAATAAACAAAAAAACCCCCAAAGGTATTCACTAGGTTATACACGGAAACTTGATACTTCTTGATTGTGAGGAACAAAGTCAGGAACACAGAAAAAAGCAGTGTCACAGCCATCACATTAAAGACACTAGCATACCTACTTCTGAGGATTATTACTAAGCATGTAATCCATGGGTTAATAATGAGGCTGAGTGTCTTCACATCATGCTCTATTCCTTCAAGAGTTTGAATTAGGACATGTAGGGGAGACTGCATTTCTAACAGTATGTTACTAGTAATTCTGGTATATGCTGAAGGTTAGCTAACAATTGACCTTTTCTGTATCAGTTAGAAAATATGTGTAATAGAATATCCCTCTCCCCAAAGAGCAATTAATCCAAATGTGAAAAGCTGAAACCTGGCCTACAGAACTTACCCAAAAGACAAACAACTTTTGTGGGGGCGGGGGGTAAAAAAGGCAAGTAAATGCCCCACAGAATTGTGGCTGATAGCTTGTGAGAGTTCTCTGCTGAGGTGGATACTGACCACGTATAACAGCTGCTGGAGGCATTGATCATTAACTTATGCCACATTAAAATAAATTAAGAGCTGAAAATGAAAGACCTCAGCAGGAACTGATGGGCAGGGAAAGGCTGAAGCCTGAAAAGCATGGCTGTATTTTAAAATATGCTTTCGTAACGAGAAATGGGACCCAAGAAGTATTAGAATCAGTGCCTATTAAACTGGTAACAAAGATGGATAAGATTAATTACTAGCCAACTTGCTTCCTTTCACACAGGAAAACAATCTATACAATGAAAATGATAAAAGTGTCTTCACTGAAGAGCAGTCCTGGGTATGCGAGCAAGTCATTAGACTTGCTTCAAGGTCACTGGAGAAGGGCTACCTGCCTGCACTCCCAGCACGTGCACACCTGTCCTGCATTTTGCTCCTGAGATTGAAGACACTCACCATGCTGCTGTGCGCCTCTGTGACAGGCCCGACAGCCACAGAGAGCTCTCTGAGAAGCAGCCCTTGCCCTTAGCTGAATTCAGTTTTCCTGTCGGATCAAAGCGCAATTTTCCTGAATCAAGTCTTTATCAAAACTTTGCTATATTCATCTCCAAGAAAATTCCCCACAGCGGGCCAGCCTGATAGCTCAGCAGCCTAAAGTACCTGCTTAGGCAGAGCACAGTGGCTGGGTTTCGATCCCCACTGCACAGTGCTGGCCCCAGGGGTGTTCTGAGAAGGCAATTGAGACTGGGCATGGGGGTTCACCTGTAATCCCAGCACTGGGGAGGCTGAAGAGAGGAGAATCACTATGAGTCCAATCTACATAGTGAGACCCTGTAGACCTCACAGACCCTGTCCTAATTACAGAAAAAAAATTCCCCACAGAAAATTACTGTGTTTCCTAGTGGTTCCTTTAAGCACATGTGTGCCTATCTCACTGCATATACACTTACATTGTAATCTACTTTACTGGTACTGTATGGATAATCGTAGCTCTGTAAATTTCTAGAATTTAACATAACAGATCCTGTATTGTCAACAGAGCAGTACAGAGAATAGAATGTATATTAAGCATATGTTGCGTCTCAGTCAAGATGTCCCTGAAAGCCTCATCCAGTCATAGGTGTGGCTTTTCAGAGGTGACTGGATCTAGACTGCATGACTACTAGATTAGTCCACTGATCAATTTGGTATAGTTCTGGGTAGGATTAAGTGTTCCTTACCCTGAGCAAGGGCAGATAGCCTGGGTACAATACAAAGGGACAGAAGGGAGCTGTTGCTTGTCGCTTGGTGCGTGGTCTGTCTGTCATGGGATGTTTCTCCTCTGCCACCCTTCCTTGGCACCATCTAACTATGGACTAAAACCGCCACAAACTGTGAGCCAAAAGAACCCTTTCCTCCTTTAACTTTGGGTGTTGGGTATTTTGTTTCAGCAACAAGAAAAGGAACTAAGACAGCACACCCCTATACACCTATGACCATGCGTTACTAGCTCAGGAGGGTTGTCATAGCAAAAGGTCATGGACCGTGAGGGTTAAAAAAATAAAAGTTCATGTTTTTGTAGTTCTTGAAGCTGGAAGCCCGTATCACACTGATGCTGTATTTGGTTTCTCCCAAGGCTTCTCCCATTGGCCAGCAGACAGCTTTCTGATAATGCAATCTTTCTTCTGTACATGTATAGCTTGATTGTCTTTCCTTTGTTTTAGTCTCTTGTTTTAAGTACACCAGTTTAATTTGGCTTGTAGATTCAGCATTTCATTACATGGTTGAATGACTGTGGGGCAGACACTGTGGCCAAGGGTTGTGGAGGGGAGCTCCTCAATGTACAACAAAGAAGAAGCAGAGAGATTAGAGCCAGATGGGGCCAGGAACCTTAGGTATACATGGGTTAACCCATTAATGAACTCAGAGTTCTCTTAACCTCATCAGCTCTCCATGACTCTTAATCCAGTTATGCTGAAAAGCAATAAGCCTACCACATTCTGGTACTCAAAATAAGGCCGGAAAGGTCAACCACAATGACTAGAAATGGAAAAATGGCAAGGGCTTGCCTGACACTTTCTGTTCCATTTCATTTCACTGTTCTAGGCCCTTCTTTTCTGTATCTGTCTGCTCTCTTCACTCCTGTCATGCCAAATCTCTTCATGTTTACTCCACTCCTGTTAAAGGTGCCACGTCTATTGTGCTGAACTCTCTTTCTCCCTTTCAAGCTCTGGATAGAAGATTCAGTTTTATTTTTCCTGGGAAATACTAATTCATCACCTCCTTCTGAAACACATGACGATGTGGTTACACATGGGTATGAGTCTGATCTGCAACTGAATTTATTCCATAGTAGCTGACTCCTTTCCCAGGTCTCTATAAGCTAACAAGCTTGGGAGGACAACCTGTGTTTCTTTTGTTCATAGATTTAATCCACCTTAGGAAATATTAATAAAAGTATTATATTTTAAATATGTTTACCTATTAGTGTCATGTTAGATGCCTTATTTTATAATTTAATTTACTCAAAAACTGTAGAGCATGAGTTGCTCAATTACTCCTACGTACTATTGTAAAAACAGAGGTTTTAAAGCCCAATTTGTAGACTCAAGGTCACAGAGGTGATAAATTATAGAAATAATTTTATTTCATGACTTTGTTTCTTACTATGTAAGAATATTTAATAATGTAAAATGCAATTAAATTCATTCCTGAAAAGTCATCACCACCTAGACTATAACTTTCTATTAGAGACACCTTTAGCTCTTCTCAGCTGGAATGTGGGGTGTTTTAACCAAGGCATTAGGGATATAACTTGCTCATTTCACAAATGCCTGAAATATTTAGCAAGTTTAGGAATATTTCTTTGCTTTTTAGTTAAGAATGAAAGACATATTGCACTTACAAATTTGAATGCCCAAGATATTAATCTTTGGAGAGGCTGGGGAGATGGCTCAGTAGAATAAGCACTTCCTTGGCAAGTGCAAGGGCCTGAGTTCAATCTCCCATTCCTCCAAAAAAAAAAAAAAGATATTAATCTTTTAAGCTTCTTATTCTGCTGCTGTTGATTTTTCCCTTGCATTTAGTTTTACATGAAGCAGTTAACCACCTGCACTCTCAAGAAGCCTAAGAGCAATACTTCTAACACGTGTTTTTGAAGGATAAATTATTACAGCCTTCTTAATACTGGTTTTACATGTCCTCAACATGGTTTTAACAATATGTTTAATAGATACATAAATAAATGTTTTCTACTGCTTCTGTATATTGTCATTCATCTTATTCACTCACGTTTTAACATTTAGAAGCTTATGTTTCACTAAAGCCAGAAATTATTAGGATTCAAACCTAACAAAGCAAAAAGCATATTTAGTATAAAATTTTAAATAAAGAGATATTAGGGAAAAATAAATAATAAGTAATATTTGTATTCCATAATTTTCCTCGATACTAAGTTATACAAACTGTCATGACCTCTGAGATTTTCTTTTTATACCTTTTTTGCATAACCTGCTGGAATCCTGACCACACCCATCACTGACAAACAGGATCTTCTTCGTCTCTCACTTGTTTACCTTGATGACCGGGAGTTCAATCCTGAGTGCCTCCAAACCCAGAAAGTCAACTACAATCCTTCTTATGCAACATTAAAACTGAATAGGTATTTCTGTACTAATCATTATTGCCACTTCATGACAGCACAGAGGTTTGGGATTATTTATCAACTCTACTACTTTATAAACACAACCAAAAATCAAGTCAATGAGAAGAAGAATAATGATGATGATAGTGAAATAAATTTACTTATGTAAAAAGAGAACTGTATAAACAGATTGAATTTACTGTCTTGGCTATCTTTGAAACTTTTGATCTTAGGGACATATAGTTAGCTAAAGAGAAATACAATGCATCTCCCCTCAGGGTTGATAACTTTATTTGGAATTTATATCATATTATCAAATGGATTATAAATACATATTTATCCCTTTCAACTCATTTCTTCTCTGTGTACTTTTTCTTAAATGGGCCTAGTGGTACAGGACATTAATCACATCACTTTGCGAAGCTGAGGCAAGAGGACCATAATTTTCAGCTCTGCCCAGGCAACTTGAAAACCTAGTGGCCAAGGAAATAGCTCAGTGGAATAAACTCTTCCCTGTCAAGTGCAAGGGCCTGAGTTCAAGCCCCAGTTCCTCTAAAAAAAAAAAAAACCTTAGTGACAACTTGTGTTACAGTGAATTAGATTTTTAAAGTGGTGTAGGAGTCAAAAGGCTCTAAGTTCAACTCCAAGTATCTATCTATCTGTCTATCTATCTATTATCTATCTATCTATCTATCTATCTATCTATCTATCTATCTATCTATCTATCTATCTGTCTGTCCATCTATCTATCTATCTGTCATGTCTGTCTATCTTATTCTTTTTCAACTGATTAGCCATCCAGAACACACATAACACTTTTATTTATATATATTGGGAAAAAAAAATGTCTGCATGTTCACTCTGTGAATTGTAATTAATAGTTATACCATTACAACTAAAATTTAAAGCTTTTGGGGCTAGGTAGGAAATTTGGACAATTGGAATTTTGTGTGACAGAGCTTCTAAAAAGGGAACAAATCACTCTATAACCTTTAAACAGAATGAAATTTTAACTTGTAGGATAAGATAAACTTCAGTTTATAATTCCATTAACTTGGCCACTTATGGGGAAGAATATCACTCACGCTGTGTGCATTTGCTGAGAGCGTGGTATTCTGCTTTTTCATCTATAATGGCCTCTCACTAAAGCCAAAGGCCTAAGTATGCAAGAAACTTGTAAGTCACTTAATATATCAGTTAAAAGATTTTTCTCTGTCTCAGTGTCAGAATTCTGTGTAGGGCTGGGATCTGTCATGAGACAGAGAAGAGCGTCTTCTGCAGAGCGTATCTTTCACACAGATCTATGCTCTGTATTGAAGTCATGCTCATTTGCTGTGGTATGGGGTAGACTGTGAGCAAGAGATCACATGTTCTTTTAAGAAGCTGTAAGCAGGCATTTCAATATAAGAAGTTTACTAATTTTGATTAAATACTTTAGATATATTCCTATCATGCCTTTGAACTTTCAGGGTAGGTTGGAAGACTAAATTTCTCCCATGTTGGCTTGATTGCTGTACGGGATCTCCCATCCTTAAGACAAATATCAGTGCTGCTGTAACTTACTGTGTACTTTAGAATGGGGAGTCATTCAAATTGGTGCCTTTCTTAGATCGAAAGCAATTTGTGTCATTTGTCTTCCTAACCTTAGAAAAACTCCATAATCACCAGTTAATAGAAGATTCAGAGCAATCTGAACATGGACTTTGCAGAGACAAAGGCAATTCCTTGAGCCAATGATGCAGGAAAGGAAGGTCCATGAAAAAGGTCCAGGTAAGGTATGCAAGAGCTGTGCCTAGTGGGCAGCATGCACACCTGCCCTGGTGGGCTGCTACTCAGACATCAGGATTGGCAGAGCTGTTCTACACAGCGGCATCTGCCTCACCAGCGCTTGCAGTTCCCTCGTTGCCCATTACAGAATTACAAGACCATTTGCCAGCAATAGACTTCATTTTGCCAATGGGTAATTTGCAGTTTGCTGGGTCAGCAGGATCGGAACATGTCACAACTCCTCCTTGTCACAGCCAATCCATCAGCAAAATGCTGTTGAAACAGGTTGTCAGGAAGGCACAAAATCAGAGAGTGAACTCAAAATGACAGCTGGTTCTATGCAAATCAGCCCTGGACAGAGGATGAGCTGCTCTGCAATAAAAATGTGCAGCCTTCCATGGACCCTGACATGGGTCACGGTGCAGACAGCGCTGCCTGTGCTATGACTTCAGGTGGAGGAGCAGAGGCCTTGCGCAGGAAGAGGAAAGGTATACAGAGAACAATGGCAGTCCTGTGTTTGCAATGATTTCCAAAATGCTACTTCTGCATTGGTGAGGAAACTCAAAGCACCAAGATAATTTTTTAGAAAGAGCTCAAAATGTGCACATCCCATCAAAGATTTAATTTTCATCATTGTAAGAAAATTCTATGAATTAAATCACAAGAATAGTGCTAAATGTTACCTAAAATCTCTGTCATTTCTGTATCTTTCTGAACTAAATCAAAATCTTACTTTCGAAGTGTTACCACAAATGCATTTTATATATACATTCTGTTCTTTGAAATTTACCTTAAATTTTTCTCACAACTTATTGGAATAGGTTACATCACTCTAAATTATAAAGTAGCTGAATATTAAAGAAATGTAAGAGGTGGAATTTTATAAGACTTCACTTCTCCTGCTAAATGAACCCCTTATGACAAACACACTCCAAAAATGGTCATTTGCCATCTACTGGGGTATGTGTGTGGGAGCAATATCTCTGTCTTTTGAGGTGAACCATCACTTTTTATGTAGCACTTATAACTAGCCAACATCACAATATGCTATTTGTAACTATTCTAACTGGCCAAAGAGAAAAGAAATCTCAAGTACTTTTTCTCATGTGTTGCTCTCATTCATTTCAGTTCTACCTCCAGCACAGCCTTTCACTGTCATGCTGCCTCTCCTTTCATACTTCACATCTCCATAGGAAGTAGGTAAGTGGGCCCTGGTTGACTGATTCTACACTCTGCCCCTAGTGTAAGAACCAGCTTTCTTCAGCATACTGTTTCGGTTACTGCCTTTGATGACATCCAGAGGATTATGAGATTAACATCAAAATTGCTTTCAGTACTACAGAAGGTAAGAGAATAGTGTCTGTCTGTCTGTCTGTCTGTCTGTCTGTCTGTCTGTCTGTCTCTCTCTCTCTCTCTCTCTCACTTTACAATGCTATCAGGAGTCCAAAATCCTTCCATCTTTGGTATTAGCATTTTCTAAGTCATTAGAGTTCTTTCTCAATGAAAAAGATGCTAAAGAAAGTGCAGTTCCTGCTACCTACTCTGGACCAAAAGTGATGCAAAAGTCACTCCAGTGCAAGAATCCTCAAGAACCACTCTCTGGTCCATTTAGCTGCAAAATAAGCATAAGTATTGTCTCTGCCTTGTCAGTAGCTTTGTTAAATTGGTCCCATAGTAAAGAATGATAATGCCAATCTGAGGCAAATAATTGGCACGTATTTCTCCCACAACCAGCAAAACTGCATGATATTCTAAACAAAGATTCAATCCTGTTTTTCTGTTCCCTCTTTCACAATCTTTAAACTTCATTAACTACATTGTATGCTATCCTTGCCTCACCCCAAGAATGCCATTTATTGAGATGGGTCTTTCTTGTCTTAGAATGTTTTATTTAACTTCCTCCCTTGAAATCTTACTAAAATTTCAAAGGCTGTGCTTTAAAATCATCCTTAATAATCATGCCAAATGATTCGCTAATATATTTTTGGAGGATTAATTACTATCTACTTCTCCAGTGTTTGGCAAATCTTCCTGAAACATTGATGTTTCCATTCTCTTTGTGGCCTTGTATCATTGTCAAACAGTAACTGGTGATAACTGCTACTTCTTAATGAGCCTGCTCAGAGCCAGATGATATCTAAAATTTTTAATATAGATTATCATACATGGTCCTCACATTTATTTTTTTTATAGGAAACAAATTGAAACACAGAACACCAATGTATTTCTACAGGGTCACACAGGTAAATGTGGTGAATGGTGACATGAATATATTCCGTGTGAACTCCAAAAGCCATGCTGTCAATTGCTATGCCATGTTAAGCTATTTGCTCAGTAATTACTGTATTTCTCAATAGTAATATATTTTTGCCTTATATTTCTTGAACAACCATCCATCATTTTCACTTTTATAATATCCCTATTACTACAATTACTGAACATTTGCTATTTCCAAGGAGAAATGTTACTCGAAACTATAATTTCTTTAGCTATTACTTGTGAAACCAACTTGAGTTAAATGATACACCTTTGTGCCTTTTATTATATATGTTGTACTACATGTTTTCAGAATCTCTGTAAAACAACCTGTAAAGCTTTGGAACTAATAACTAGAATATATATTGTGACACTGATTTCCCTGATTCTAATATTTGTATCTTGTGAAATTATATTTTATCATAGTTACCCCATAGATCTGAAAATAAATCCATAAAAAAGCTATTTTTTATTTTTTACTTTCTTGCTGCCTAAAAGCAAATGATACCAAGGGTGCTAATTTTTAACCTATATGATTGATTCTATCCTGAGACATAGAGTATAATTGGAGTCCCAGAACTCTTGAGGTTTCTGCATGCGTATGAAAAGGGATGTTCTTTGAAGTTAAAATTAGCAATTTTTGTCGGTAGGGACACATTTTGTTTATCCTCTTCTTCTCTACATTTTTTGATCAGATAATTTGCTTTCACATCAGGAGCAATGTACAACATCCACTTACAAAAATCTAATGTTCTATTTACATATGTGTTTGAATAGAAGAGAATGTATACCACAATCATGTAGACTACCATCATGACCAGGCTTAAAAAGGAAATGAGACTCTGAGGTGATTGTTACCAGCTGGTATATAGTGGCTCCAAGTACAACATTTTAAAAATATAAAAATTAAAAATATGTATATATAATATTATTCAGATATACACATATTTATGCAGTTTTGCTTATTCAAACAATTCAAGTCAGAAAGTAGGGATATATTATAAAGTGAATTATGAAGTTTCTTTTATTTCTGTCTTAGTCATTCAATATTAGTAATTGAATAACTCAACAAAATGGTGAGATAACTTGTGGGTGTACCTGCTGTTTTCTGTTTCACTATATAAAGCCAAATAAATGTATTGCCATGACTGACATATTTTGGTGGACTGTTACTCACCCTATCTGCAACACATAGCTTGCAAATGCCTTCACTAAGTCAGAAGCTTATACATTCATTTTCTCTCCAAGAACTTTAAAATGCAAAAGCTATAAGTTTTTCAGCACTGCGGATTGATAAGCTCTATTTTGAGATGACACCTTGCTGAATGGCTTAAGGAGGCCTGAACTTGTGGTCTTCCCACTCCCATCTCCTAGTAGTTGCGATTACAGGAAAGCTGTAAATTTTGATGAAATCCAGTCTACAAATGTTTGATTTTATGGGACATGGTTTTGGTATTAAGTCTAAGAACTCTTTGTCTGGTTCCAGATCATAAGTTTTTTTCCTAAGAATTTCATGGTTGTACATTTTACAGGTAAGTAAGGAATATATTTGGAATTACTCATAAATGGCATGAGATTTTCAGGTTTATTATTTTATTAAATAACATTTTTTGAAAAATAAAGTCTTCATTTATTCAGTTACTTTCACAGTATTATTGAGAGTCACTAGAATATAATTGCATGATTTTGACACACCATCTATATTCTCTATCTACATGGTTTCATTGACTAATGTTTCTATCCTTCTTTCATTGCACAGAGAACTTGTTTCTCTGATCACACAATACACTTTGTAAACTGAACACAGTAGTACCTCCAACCGGATACTTGTAGCTCATCTAGGCCCTAGCTCTTGCCATTGTAGTTTTAGCATGTCATGGCTTACAAACAAAACAAAAACAGAACAAAATAAAAACCAATTTTTCTATGAAAAATCTACTTCAGGAAAATCAACATTTTTAATACATACAGTTTGCCAATCTGTGAACACAACATATCTGCATTTACTGGTTTTCTTTTATTTTTCTTATAGGCATTTTGTAATTTTCTTTTTAAAAAAATGTTTGTTTATTAACTAATTAATTTGGTACAAAACCTTTTACACAGCTTGGACTTGTAGTAATCCTCCTGTTTCAGTCTGTCCAGCACTGGGATTATGAGCTTGCACCACCATGTCCAGTTTCAGTAGCTGGCTTGGCATGCCCAAGGTTCCAGGGCCAGCAAGGCAGTAGTACTAGGTAACTGAACCCAGATCCTTCCACTTGCAAGCAGGAGCTTAGACCTTCAAGCTATCTCCCAGCCCTGTAATTTTTAGTATAGTTATTATGTGCAATTTATTAATAGTAACCATAAGTATATAACTTTTGAAGTACTCATAAATGATATGGTGGTTTTGTTTTCTCTATATTTATTATTAGTATGTAAAGACACATGGAATGCTTGTTGATCTTGTTTCCTTTGATTTTGCTGAACTCACCAGTGGTATGAATTTTATTGTTTGAAGTAATTGGTATTTACCATATAGACAATCATGTCATCTACAAATAGCAGCAGTATTATATCTTCTCTCTAGTCTATACGCTTTTCTACCTCCTTATTGCATTGAATGTCTATCCTTGTGTGGGGTGGAAGTGGTAGTATTAGAAAAACTTGATTTGTTCTAACTTTTGGGAAAATCTAATATTGTACACTGAGTAGGATGCTGCTACATGGTAGAATAAATACATCTTTACAGCTCATTTTTTTTAAAGTTTCATTATATTTTAAGTCCCACAGTATTTTTGACCTTCATGACTATTGTTTTACACCCATGGCTTGATAATAGATGACAAATCTATTGTCACTTAATTGATAGCCCTCTGTAAATGTCGTATTATTTCTCCATAATTTGAAGATGTTTTCTTTTGCATCTTAAATGCTAATCCAGATTGGAATTTCTTCATTTGTTGGATTTACATGAGTGTATTTTGAGATCCAAGTTACCTTTATTCTGTGAGTCCAATGGTATACAAATGTTTCTTAGTTATTCCATCATGGGCCTTTGAAATGCTACAATTTTTAAAGATAATTTGCTGAGGTTTTTTTTTTTTGTTTTAGAATTTGTGAAAGCTATTATTATATTCTCAATTTTCTTGATTCTACCTTCTCTCATGGTATCTCCCTTAGATTTGGATTGAATCCAGCCACTTAAATTTTAAAATATATTTCATTATGTCTTTTAATATTATAATTTCCATTGGCTTCTATTCTACAACTTCTATTTCTTTGCAGGTTTTCTATTTCTTCATCTATTATGAGACAATTTATAATTGATTTTTGAAACATTTTCTAACTTGTTTTTTAATTTTTCTTTTATTTTGAAGAATAAAAACAAGAGCAGGAGAAACAAAATCAAAGACAGAAACACAGTAGTATATAATAATATATGCATCACAGATTTTCAAAACTAGAATAGCTGATTAACAGTGATTGATATATCACCTATTTTTATCATCAAATCTGTTGTTTGAATTAACAGACATATTTAGGCAAGATGGGAGATAAAATTGAATATTACCACATGCTTTCAAGAAATCTTACATTTTTGTTCTCCCTCATTTTCTTTTATTACCTTTTAAAACAAATTACTTTAAAGAGAGTATGACTCCTGCTTTAAGATCTGTTAACTTCAATGTTTTAGTGAGATTTTATTCCACATGGTTGTTTTGGCTATTATCTCAATGAGTCTCTGGGTCCTATTTTAATCTCTTGGCTGGAAAAATCTACTTTACTTAAATTTAGTGTGAATGACTTGGTTTACTTTTAAGCTCTGCTGAAGGTCTAGATTAACGTGCACATAGTGAACTAAGACACCCTACTGTTGGGTTGCTTGCTTTATTCTGGTCCTGTGGTCCCAGGCAAGTTCATCTCCTTCTTGCTGTTCATCAGGGTCCTCCTTCAGTTATCTTCTATAATATCATACCAGAGGAGGAACAAGGAGATGCAGGTCCATAACATATCTGGATGTGAAGCCCTGGTATAGCTGCATTTTAGACAACATTTTATAGTAAATGCCCAGTAATATAAGCTTAATTAAATGATGCTACTTCTTTTATTATTATGTTCTGATGAATATTTACAACATACATTAATAAAAATATACATTACAATCAATGGGTATATTGCAAGCTCAAATTTCTAATCTATAATCATATCCAAACATGGCAAAATACTGTTATTTCTAGAAGGAGCATAATGGGAATTTTTTCCTCTATCTGCTATAAAGTGTAATTTTTCTGCCTGTATCTATCTATATTATTATAGGGAGAAGGCATTAACTTTTTTAGGGTAGGTTTGGAGTAGGTATGAAGTGGGCTGGCAAGATTGTTAATAATATTTCTAATAACTTAGAAATGTTTTTAGATGCTACCCTCCAAAAAGAAGGTCCGGCAGAAACAGTGTTTATATTTTTTTTCAGTGCAGAATAAATAACATTTTATAGAATAAGGCTTACTGATTTAAGGAGCACAGAGGAAGAAGGTTTGTGTCTGTGCTGGCTGGGAAGCTAAGCTGCTATTTCTGGAGAAGCTGAGCTCTTGTCCTTCCATGTGTCTGTCTCGTATGCATGTGTAAGTCATTCCCAAGGAAATAACCACAAATGCTAAGATAACTGACAACAGCCCTTCAGTGAATTTTCTCATTTCCTACATTAATTTGTTTCCTTCCCTATTTCTACTAAATAATAACAGTTATATCTCAAAAAGACAAACAACCTCATTTATATTCCAATCGCAGACTGATTGATAATACATCAAACTAATCTGTAAGAGTACAGGACATGGCTACTGCAATCTTTGGGTCATTTTATGCAACTTCTCAATCTTCAGTATCGTATGAAGATAAGAAAAAAGAATATGCTAGTTATCATGTATGTATCAGATGCAAATCTGTGTTAACATAAACATGAAGGTCCATTTAATAGAAATAGAAGAATGCAAGAATGGTTCAGAGGTCAAAAATCAAATGAATACCCCTCAGTAATGATTGGAGATTGAGAAACATTAACAATGATAACAAAACGAATTGAAAAATTGAATCTCTAGTCTCCTCACATCAGCTCCTCACTTTTTGAATTCTTAGGAGCAGAGATAGAAATATAAAGAAAAACAAGATAAATTTATTTTTCACAGTTTATCTATGATATCCAATTTTTATTTAGTGGTTAAGTAAAGAAATGACTACTAAGGACACATTTTTCTGGGGAAGTAATGCAGCTGTATTTACTTTGCAGTGCAGTCTCCCTCTTTATTGCTTGGTCTATGCATATTTCTGTACACAATTCAAAATCTTCCTCTATCTAACCTGCATGCATTATTATGCATACAGCCATAAATTCACCCAATATCTCTTCATATGGGGGCCTCCAAAAGTCATGTCTAACTTTTATATTCTAAAATATAGGGCCACTAAGAACAGTTTAAAGATTTCAGACTATTCCCAATATTTTTTGTTTCCACTTTCATCTTATTATTAAATTCATGAATGAGAAGAGGTAAAGGGGTATGTGTGTGTGTGTGTTAAAATTTTCATCTACACCAGTAGAAGAAAAGCAGGACTATAAATGCACACAAAATTGTTACCTCTGAACTTATAAAAGGTCACAACTTATGTTCATATGATCCCTTTTAAATTTGAAAACATTGTTTCTTTTACTTTCCTTGACCAGATAAAAAAGGGGACAAGAACCTGTGATCTCTCTCATTAGAGAATACCTTAGTTTCCAACTTATAAAATATATCTAGTTGGACAGACCAGAAAAAGTTCCAGCTTCTGTTTAGATATAGCCAGGAAGCTTGGATTATACAACCAAAATACAATTCCAGTTTAATTCCAAATCTATGGAAATTAGGAGATTCGTTCTCAGAAAAGAAGAATATGGAAGATAAAATTATATGTACCAGGTAGACATGACATATAATACAATGTATAATAGCTATGAAACTGGCCAATAACCAACATATTCATTAATAGGAGGTTTTCTTACTTGAGGTTTGGATAATAGAATATTTGTAAATTCTGAGTTTTCAGAAATCAAAATTTTGTAAGATTGAATTAATTGATGGTTAGGGTATGAACCAAATTCATAGATTTGACTTTTATTCATTTATTTATTTTATGTTAATTTTAATGAGAAAGAAATAGCAATGACAATTTCAAAACAGGTTAGTAGGACAGCTACAATAATTAATATTGTATATTGTTGTCTCCATGCTAGTTATTCAGAATACAAGATAAAGACATGATACCTTGTCTAAACACTATCAGTACAAATCTTCCTTCTCTTTGAACTAAGAGAATGTAGCTGTATATCTATCCTATTTTGTATATACAGATATATATTTTTTTTATAAATGGCCCTTCATTTATATCCCCCCTTTTTGTTTTGGTCTGTCAGAGATGGGTGTTCTGTTGCCATTCACATGTAAGATTATACTTAAAGTACCTGGAAGAATATATTAAGATCTGTATTGAGATTTATGTTTACAGAAGAAAAGCAAGCATCAAGTACGGAAAAGTCAGGTGAACATGCATCATACAAGTAGTTACTAAACCTCGAAATACTCTGAGACTTTATCTTTTATCAGGAAAGACCAATAGCAGGTTCTGATTACAGGAAAAACACCACTAACAGTTAACAAATATTAAATATTTTGTGTCTCATAATAGTCAAACATTACATGTATTATTTTATTGCATTGACTGCATATATCATAACATAACAAAATAGATACTGTCATAGTCTTCCGTTTACAACCAAGGACATTAGGGTTGTGGTTAGTAGCTTTCTCAGTTTTTCACAACTATTAAATTACAGATCCAGGATTTGAACACAATAGTGTAATTCAATGACCTATGTCATGAAAAAAGTTAAAACATTTATCGTAGAGATAAATCAAGTAAAAGTGGGTTCGGGTTCCATTTTTATACTCTAATACGATTTCTATAATGATCCTATGAATTATAACGTTCATTGTAATGATCCTCACTGACTTACCTGTAAACTTCACAAAACAAGGGATTGTTTTTGATAGGTTAACACCTTAGTATGCATATCACACTAAAATTGTATGCTAAGTATTTGTCAAAAAGTAAGGAAGTAATAATGTGAAAGAAAAGTTAGAAGACATGGGAATAGAAGAGAATGAAAGTGGGATAAGGTCTAGAATATTCTGGGGCCGGTGAAATAGTTCAGCAGTTGAGAGCACCTACTTAGCAAGCCTAGGCAAGGTCAGAGACAATAAAGAAGACCAGTGGTTGCCCAAGGTATAGGTGCAATGATGCCAAAAGATTTTTGAGGTGATGGAAAGGAAGAATTTAAACAACACAGCTAGATGGGGGGGGGGGGGATTCTTTGGTGTATGAGGAAGATTTAGGGCAAGGTAGTATCACAGAAGTAGTCACAGAGTATGCTAGTACATGTCTATAATCCCAGCACTTTGGAAAGCTGAAGCAGGAAGATCAAAAGCTTGAGTCTATCCCAGGCAACTTAGCAGTTCAGAAACTTAACAACATCCTGTATCAAAATGAAAAGTAAAAATATAACAAAGTTTGGGGATGTAGCTTATTGCTAAGATTATGGGTTCAGTTCCCCGAACTCCCACCCAATACAACAAAAATTGCAGTAATCTCATTTCCAATGTCTTAGTAGTTCCAAAAATTTTAAATAGTTCAAGTCTCTTCTTACAAACTTTTGGCTATGAATGTCTTTAAAAGTCAAAGCTAAATTATATAATCCCAAGGTATAATTGCACAGGGCATTCTTATTCCACAAAAAAGAATAATAGGGGAATTGAGAAAAATGAGACCAAAACAGTATTGAACCCCCAAAGAGAAAGCATTAAATCCTGTAGCTCCCTGTCCGTTATCAGGAGCACCCAGCGGTGAGATGTGCACTTCATAGATCCTGGGCAGTCCCACGTCATAACCTGTTTGTTGCAGCCTACATAACCTCTTCCAAGCTCTGGTTCCACTCTTGAGCTGTCATTTTCCTTGATAGAGTTCCATTTTCTGGTATCTCTAAACTCTTGAGGATTCAATTGCACCTTTGGTTTCATTCATGTTTTATCATACACTGCTTTTTTTTTTTTTTTTTTAGCAATTTACTGTCTTCTTTTGAAATCTGGTGGTAGTCTTGGTGACCCTTGAACTATTGCATTCTTCATGCTGGTCAAAGAAACCCCACTTGGATAATGCAAAGCACTTCAGTTATTGGATGCAATGGCTGGTTTCCCTTGATCCATGACTGCAGTAACCTCTAGGTGCCTAGATACACACACACACACACACACACACACACACACACACACACACACACACACACATGCACACACACACTAAATCCAAGGAATACAAGGTAAACTATTTCCCAGAGTGTATAGGATATCTGTTGCTACTAATATAAAAACATAGGAGATCATGAAACATTATGTGACTCCTGAATAAAATTCACACAAATTATGAATAAAAAGAAAACAACGAGGAGAAAGAGAAGAATCTAGTCAAGTCTTTAGATCTAGAGAAATTTATAAATAATTTCATGAAAAAGAAACATATAATGTATTATTGTTAAAATGGTAAAATGTCTACATTGGCCAACTGTATAAGATTATATAATTTAATCAATCAAAAGGGAAGGGGAAAGGATGAAGAAAGAGGAGAGGAAGACAGAATAAATGAGACACACAACTTTCAAGTTAGAGGAGAAATATCAGTAAATAATTTTTAGACCTTTCCTACATCCCATATTAAGACAATTATATTTTTAATTAATGAAAACCGTCATTACTCATTAGAAAACTAATCACAGTAGGAAATCATTGTTAACTTCTTAAAATTTGATAACATCATTATAATTGTGAATTATTTTATTTCTAACATACAATAGAATACATGCAGATTAAATTGTTTTGAAATATGATATTTCTTCAAAATAATGAAGGTGCTAGGGACTTATAAGTCAAAGTGATGGCCATTAATTCTTGAAGCCCAAATGGCACATGTGGGGATTCACTACACTACTCTTTCTTTTTGTATCTGCTATTTTTAATATTACAAGGCATAATTTTTAACTAAATATCAAAAGTAAAACATACAGTGATAGTGTGAGTGAAGCTCATTTAGTTAATATAACAAATGTGGGACAAATTTAGATCTTTGTGATGTGTACTGTATTTTAGTGGTTAAGTGAGATGTTTGAAGATGGATATGTTGGCTGTTTTTAGGATATTCTTAATCTAAGTGTATTATAGAAGAGAATGATAAAACCATTTAATTACAATTTAATGACCCTATCTCTATTATGACTATATCGGCCCCAGAAGAATTTCCTACAAATAGGCACAGAAAGCACAAGATTCTTGTTTTTGTTAGGCAGTAAACTCCTGAGAAGACTTTGGGCCTACAAGCCTGTCTAGGACATCTATGTTTTAATTCCAAACATAGATGGGACTCACAATAATATCAAATCAGCTATCCAGCTGAAAACAAAATTGTCTCTTACTAGTGAAATATAAACATGATTCAGTTAATAGTATTTGCAGTAAGAACTGAATTTGTTAATCAATGTATATAGGGCAAGGTTTAGATATAAACATTTAAATCATATCAAAATAAATGCAGTTTGCTTAAAAACTACATTATCAGAGAGATAATAGAGTTTGTAATGTTTTAATATTCTCAAACCTTCCTGGTCATTCAAGGTTAAATGAGATGACAACAATTGAAAAAGTACACAAATCAACAACAGTATTACTGAATATTTTAAAGCTATTAAGGACACGCTTTTCAGAGACTAACAGCAAGTGACACTAGTGACTAAAGAATACGACGTCTTGCTGTTTAGTAGGTTCTTTCTCACATTCAATAAACCTGCAGTTTTCACATCAAATAATTTTTTATAATAAACTACTACATGATTTTTTAGATATACACCAGGAGGAAATGAAAATACTGTGTTATGAAGGTTGCCAGACTTTTCCTATCCACATCTTATAAGGAAAATTGTTTTAAAATCTCATTTTCTTATGAAACATACAAACAAAAAACAGAACTCATCCTGAATAATGTTGCATTCTAGCACTACATATTTATTCAGCATAAAATTTAGAAGTTATTTAAAAGAGGGATCTGCCTACATTACCCAGCTTTTACCTTAACTTCTAGGCTCGGCCTCCCTGGAGATGGCTCTAGAGGCATACACCACTGTTCCTGGCATAATTAAATAAGGATTCACCCTCCAGCCTTGCGGATTGAAATACATATTTCAAACAGTTGTCATTTTCAATAACTCATTATAAAATTGTAAATATATTTTGACCAATTGTTTCTTGAATTAACTATAAAACCTTGATCCTTTAGACCTTTCGAACTTCAAACTTATAAACACGTATAAAGTGAGAGAATGACGACTTGTGATTACTAAGTCTTCCAGGAATGAAACATGAGATGTATGCAAAACACACTTTTAATAAAAAGAATCTACTAAACAGCAGGACATTGTATTCTTTACTGACTGGGGTCACTTGCTGTCAGTCTATGAGAAGTGTGTTCTCCATATCTGCATGGAATGGGGGATAAAGAGACAAAATATCCTGTTCATGCACCAAGTCCACACGAGGAATGTGAACACTACAAGCTGCCAATGTGGGCAAAAATAAAGGACATGGATCAAGAGTTGCATGTTGTTTCTAATATCTTATCTATTATTTTTCTATTTTTTTTTTAAAAGACATGTTATCTTGTCCAAACACTATTAGTACAAACCTTTCTTCTTACTGAATTAAGAGAAAGTAGTCATATATCTATCCTATTTTGTATATACAGATACAAAGTTGTCCTTCATTTATATCTCCTTTTTTGTTTCGTTTTGTCAGAGATGTGCATCTTGTGCTATGAATGACTACTATAAAGACAACAATATGCCATGTATTAATTGCTGTAACTCTTCTACCAACCTGTTTTGAAGCTGTCTCACTGCAATTTTTTTCTCAATAAAATTAATTAAAAAATAAAATGATTTATCAACTGCTTTGCAAATATTTTTAGTAGTTTTATGATATAAAAGTTATATATTTGTAGAAAAAAGAGAGAGATTGGTGAAGGGAAAGGAGGGAGAAGGAATGAAAAGGACATCTTATTTGCATGGGCCAGCTCTGTTCTAGGAATGTACACATTATGTGTGGCAAATATTTATTTTTTTCAAAAAGAACAAAATATATTAATTGGGGGTAAAATCATGTAGAAGAACACAATAGAAATATACAATGGAGGGGTCCATGAGGTAGCTCAACAGACTAGGCAAGCCCAGGGACTGCAGTTTGATCCTCAGCACCACATGCAGTGCCAGCCCTGCCATCAGGGCAGGCTGAGCTGGATAGAGTCTGGGTGTGGTGATGCACACCTGTAATCCCAGCACTGGAAAGCAAGAGGATGACTATGAGTCCAAGCCTGCATAGGGAGACCCTGCAACAACCAAATACATTAAATATACATTTATATTAGAACACACAAATATATATATATATATATATATATATATATATATATATATAGCATATATATATGCTAAAATATTGTATTAAAATATATATATATTATAATATATATGCTAAAATATTGTATTAGAATATATATATATATATATATATATATATATATATATATATATATATATTAGAACACACATGGTTTGGGTAATATAATGTTTTACTATTATAACATTTTAATGAGCTGAGGTATGGATCAAATGTGATCTTTATATTCAGGTGTATACATTTAACAAATAGTACAATTGTTAAAGAGGAACATCAATAGTTACATCTAAATTATACCATTTGTAGAATTAAATTTATGGGGCTCGGAAGATAGCTCAATAGAATAAGCACTTCCCTCAAGCGCAAGGGCCTGAGTTCAGTCCCTGGTTCCGTTAAAAAAAAAAAAAATTGAATTTATGAAAACTTTTAGATGTACTTTTTAAAATACGTAAATATTACATAATTCTTAAAAATAACTTTAAGGTATCAGGTGAAAAACTTCAGATGATTTCAGTTTAACAGAATTTATTCAGCAAAGAATGATTCATGAATCAGGTAATACTCAAATCCAGAACAGGTTCAGTGGGGATCAGAAACTCCTTGGCTGGTTACAGCTTGATGTCGTAGTATTGGGGCAAGTGAGAAGGCATTTACCTGACATGGGCAGGGTATGACCAGCTGGCAGCCTGTGATTGGTTGAAGCCCAGCTTTTCTGACTAGCTCACACTCAGCTATTTGTAACAAGATTGTCAGATTATACTTGCTAACATGGTAAATCAGGTTAGAGTTTGCTATATAAGGAGGCATTTTTAGGCCAAATTTAATTTAGCAAAATGGATGGGATAAAAGCTGGAAAGCTATTGCTAGGTGAGTCAAACCCATATTAAGTGAGTAGAAAGACTGTTTAGAATTTAGAGCTTCCAGGTGTCCTCAACAATACAAAACTTCATTACAAGTGCTTGGTGTGGTCTTTGCAATAAACACTTTAAGATTGTTCAGAAACACTTCCCTGAATTCCTTCCCTGGGCAAAAGTTTGTTGCCTCTTTTCATTGAAGATATGGCTACCCCAATGGAAAGATAGACATATTTTTCTTTTTATATAAAAAAAGCAAATGAATAACAACAAACACAAAGGCAAAATCATGGCCAAGTCTTTAGTTTGCCAAAATTATGCAAGAAGCTCAGTGATTTCCATCCTCCAACAGTGGCTCCATGGGAACACCTTCTGTCACATCGTCTTCCAAACATCTCCCATGGCTTTGTCTTCCAACAAGCCTTGGTCCACTTATCTAGAGATTTCCTGACACTCCAGGAAGACTTTGATCACACTCAACAATTACCTCTATAGGGAGAAAATATTTTCCTGGATGGTTTCCCTGCAACCTCAGTTAGAGTTCACACTGTGAGGATAACCAGAGTTGTTTGTTTTCTTGGTTCTTTTGATTGCCTTATTTGAGGCTATAAATTTTGTACAAGTTATGATTTTACAACTTCACAATAGTTTTATAGATTTGGCCTGACTCTAATAATCGAGATTTGTAATAGTTAACCCAGTTACTTGGAAGCCCAAATCATGAGTAATCACAGTTCATTAGTAGTATGGTGGCCATAGCAAGTAATTGGTAATTATGGCAGGAAAAATAGATTTTCTTTGAAAGGCTTTGTGTAGAGCATTGAATTGTACCTTTAGCAAGGTGATACTCATTCTATCTTTACCACATTATCCAAGTGTATTTCATACACATCATCACACAATACCTGTGCTTTGATAGCCAACAAAAGATAGTCATGATCAGCATAGATCCAAGATGATGTATAGAATAGTGGGAAGCAGAAAACAAATTTCTAGTCGAAGGATCTACAAAATTGCCGGCAATGCAGCTAGGGAATGTGTGGGCAAAAACATTCAAGGAAATACTTTATTTTTATTTATGTTGCCCATGAAATAAATATTGAATATTTGAATCAGTGAATTTTATATGTCAGGCACTATTTCCTGTGCACCCAATCACTGCAGAGCTATCAAAAGCAAGGTGTGTGTCTGCAGAGACTCCTCTCTCTTTAAGGGAAGAGAAAACTCCAGGAGTTTGGCAAAATACATCTCCATGAGTGTCTCTTCCCTATTCTAAAGCTATTTGGGTTCATTCTGATTTTAGCAAATGTGAATGATGAATGAAAAGTAGCGGAAGGCAATAGTTTCAAAAGGATGTACAGGAAAGAAAAGAACCTTGCATTTTTTTTTCTAAGAAAATGACATTACACAAATGTAATATATGTCAAAGAATAAAAGATAGAATGGTTTTGCTGCACACTGGGTACTCTCTTCTCTCTAGTAGCAAAATACATGTCATCTAATGAGATAAGGATTTTATACCCTAGGTGTTTGAACTGATGTGTGCATTCATTATACCTACATCAGTGTAAATGAGGGTCGGGGCAGGCAAAGGAGAGTGTGTGGAAATAGCACATGTCAGCAGAGGATGGGCAGAGGGCAGTGAGCATTTAGCATGTATGTGCCCTATGTGCTGCTCACCTGGATTACAATGCAGAGCATGGCTCACACTCAGGCCAGGAAAGGTGAAAAAGCGCACACCCCTGAGACCTGGGCCCACTTGTCAAGCTGCTTTTCTGGTCTGTCTCAGGACTGTCACTTTCCTTCCTTCTCCCTGAAAGCCAGTGCTCTGGAGACCCAGGCATTGGCTTCCGGCTGTTTATTAATTGCTGTGCATGTTTGCTGCTGGTATGTGACTCACGGTATGAATAATTAAAGCCTTGCCTCTCTGTGGTCATAAACTGATAAAATAATTAAAGAGCATCCCTAACCCTGTGTGGAAGCTGAACCTAGAGCTAGCCCTTTCACATGTGCACACACACATACACACACACACACACACACACACACTGAACTAACACTCATTCTGGATCAATTCAGTAATTGCTGAATGCTTTTTAAGGATTCTCACTAATTTCTGCATTTTAAAGATCAGAAAAGATTATATAGGAAGTGTTTCACTTTAAGAAAATAAAACAAATATGTGATTATCGATAGTACAATAACAGATATGTTTTCTATCTGCTAGATTATACAAAAACATCACACTTTAAGTGGGCTATCAAAAATTTTGAGAGCTAAGATATGTCAGAACAAGACAATACTTCCGTCATCCAGTGCCCAAGTCCACCATAGAGCCATAGACCCCACTAAGTGGCCTCAGAGTCATTTGTTCTATCCCAAGCCTTCCAACACTCAGGGCCACAGCCCTAGAGAGGAGCACATTTATAATAGTGAAATTATAGGCATTTTGACAGCCCCTCACACAGATATATTCAGGGAAAGGAGATTCCCAGCATCCCTCAAATTCAAATGACAACAAACAGTAGGGTTTCATTTCTTCAGTCCAGGTTTTAGCAGGATTCTTGTCAGTCAAAGACTTTCACAGAACACCTGCCCTGGATGAAGCATTTCTCTTCACATACTAATTCCCTGCCTGACACTTGACAGGTTTTATAAAGAAAGATGGGAAGCTGAGCAGTTGCTCTGTAGGATGGAAATTTGATTCATAGCAATTTACTTATTTAGAATGAAATTCCACAATGACAAAATTGCTCATCCCTATGGCTTTCACTGTAAAAGAATTCTGCCTGCACCTCAATTTGTGTTGCATTCTTAATTTTCATAAGGAAGACGCTTGTTTTTTAGCCTTTCAAGTATATCTGAATGAGCTTTTAGCAGATGTCCAAGACTATAGACTATTGTTGAAATCAGCTATAATTGAGCCATACATTCTTTATGAAGAAAAATGGGTGAGATGAGAAACTGAACTACTGTGATCACCTCATTTACATTATTTATGGCCTGAATTTTAGTGAAACATAAAGTCACACCATTCTTGCATCTTCTGAGGTAATTATAGTCCAGTCAACTTCAAGCATTGTGTTTTTCTCTCATAGTGTATAGCTCCTTGGAAATATGCAATTAGCTACAGTTTCCCAAGATAGTTTTTTTTTTTTTTGTTTTTATGCTGCATGGGAATCTTGAAGTTGCCACATTGACACAGTCCAATATAAAAAAAATTAGGGTAAGTTTATTAGGATTCTACAACTAATAAGTTGCTGAGCTTACATAAAATGAGGAAATTGAATCTAAACATATATATATATATATATATATATAATTAAATAACATTTTAATTTGTAAAATAATATAGAATACAATATCTGACATAATATTATAGAATCTTCTAATTGCTTCAATTGCTCAAATTTTGTCACTTGGAAATATAAGGGCTCTAAGATTTTATAGTATAAACCTTTAAAAACAAAGCCTAATTACAGTATATTAAAGTCTAAGTGACATAAAATAGCCATTAGTACATGCTGATGGCATAAAAATAGCCATTAGTACATGCTGATGGACTATGCCATCAGCCCAAACTTTCTAATGTCCACACATTATCCCCTCCTATACTTCAGAGAAAACAGCTAACCTAGTGGCTGTTTCTAGATTTTCCAGATTGCACAATAAATAAATGCAACCATTCTTTATGTGCTTTGGGGAAAGGTTTGAGAAAAGTCTTGCCTCTTTCTTCTAGTACAATTATTTGAATTGTTTATTCATGCCGTGAGTATCAATAGTCCTTTTAATTAAGGTATTTAATACACTATCTTATAAAGCATGATTTGTTTATGTACTATTGACATACATATATATTGTTTCCAATTTTGTTAAGCTGATCTAAATATTTGAATGTGAATGTTTATATGAATATGTTTTCCTTTAGGTACATGCTTGATTTTTTTTTTTATTAAATGTATTGAATGTTTCTCCCCTAGAAGTCATACATGGATCCCTGAATCTCCAATGTCATATGGCACTTGGAGGTGGAGCCTTCAACGGGTGATTGGGTCGATAAGGTGGATCCCTCATGAATAGGATTCCTATTTCTGGAGGGTATGAAGCAAACAGAGCTTCCCCTGTCCTCCATGAGGTCATAATGAGGAGGCAGCTTCCTGCAACATGGCCTGGAGCCCTCCCCACAGGCTCTAGCAATAGGAGAAATAGGTTTGTAGTTCATAAGCTACTTGTCAGTGGCATCCAGTTATATCAGCAGAACTAAGATTTTAACACACTGTTTTGTGAACTGGCTGTTCATTCTTACCAGAACGTTCCAGATACACTGGTGATCTGCCCTGTCACATGCACTTGGGTGACCATTCTTCTTAACATTTCAGCCACTGCAATTGCTGCACAGTGACATGTCATGGTGGTCTCAGTGTCCCCCATCAGTTTGCTGTCCCAGTCTGGCTGAGCAGCAAGAAGGAAATGTTCCTCATTTCCCTGGCCTCTGCATCATCAAAGGATCCTAGAGAATTCATCTCAGATGCCCATTTCTGAATTGGGTCTTTAAATTTGAGGGCCCTGTTATATCTTAGTTCTTTATGTATTCTAGACAGTAGTCCTCTGTCTGATTGCTTATTAGTTAGAATTTTTTCAAAGTTTGTGGGTTGTCTTTTCACTCTGTTGACAATTTCTTTTGACATGCAGAAGCTCCTTAAGAAGAGTTGATCCCAGCTGTTGATTCTTTCAAGTGCTTCCCGTGCGAATATATGCTTATTCATGAATTCTTTACCTACCCCTGTCTTCAAGAATCCCTCCTACTTTCTCTTCCAGGAGATTGTTTCTGTTTTAATGTTTAGATCTTTAATCCATTTTGACTATAACTTAGTGCATGGTGATAGAGCTTGGTCAAGTTTTAGTTTTAGGCATGTAGAAAGCCATGTTTTCCAGCACCATGTTGGGGAAGCAAATAGAGAAGTTCAGAGACATGGGGAGAACGGACTGGGATAACCAGCATGGCATAAGGCACCAGGATTTCAGAGGCTCAGCTCTTCCTCAGCTGGAGAGGAAGCAAGAGAGCTGGGCCAAATTGTATAATGTCTTTCTTTCTTTTGTAATTTTTTTTTTTTTCACTTCACATACATCACTTGTTTCAGCTGAAGCTGTGTTAGAAGAACTCTATGTTGATGAACACTTTTAAAATCCTTTAGAGTGAGAAAGCAATGAAATAAGTGGAACAGCCCTCAAATTCTGGGCTCTCAGGCAATGTAGTTCAAAACGGACTGGGAGAAATCCCAGGGAGACAAAGAGCCCATCTCCTCAGTCCAAATGTGGCTGGGCACAACTGATTTGCACAGGCTGAGTGACACATTCCAGGAATGAAGAAACTCTGCTGAAGCAATCGAGATTCATCACAGCGAGATTTCTTCAGTTTTGCTGTTACTATTGTTCAGTGGAGATAAAGACAATTAAATAATGCTTATAGACACTTTAGAAAAAGTTAACCAACAAATTAAAGATTCTCTATGGATTGATACAAATGAAAGAATTATGAAACACTATTCAACATCAAAAATAAAGACCAGCAATTTCTATATTTAAAGTTTTAAATGAATTAAATGTATAGTTGTAAAGAAAAAAGAACCTGTTTACTATTCCTTGGATTCTAGAACAAAATGGTTTTAGAACAAACATAGACTTCTTTTTTCTATAATTTCATTGAGAAACAAATAGCAATGAGAAAGTTCAAATCAAATTAGTAGGACAGTTTCAATAATTAATACATTGCATATTGTTTTCTTAGTGGTTATTTCTTGTATAAAATGCAGACATGATATTCTATTTACAAACACTATTAGAACAGATCCCTCTATTCATTGAATTAAGAGAATGTACCTGTATATCTACCTTAACTATTTTGAATATACAGATACAAGATGGTCATTCATTTGTATCCCCTTTTTTATTTAGTTTTGTCAATTTAATATTATAGGTGTGAGAATTCAGCAAAATATTCCCAAATAGCCCAGTAGTCCATAATAGTGTTGAGTTTTCTATACATCTGGCAACGTCAGAAGTTTTTGACTTGAGTCTTTTACAGCTCAGCATAATAATATGGCTTTATTTCTTATACTTTGGTTTTATACTTTTCTGCTGGATGGTTAAGACCGAGATAAAGCAAGACCTATATAACAATTATTGTAGCTTTTGTATCCGATTAAGGTCAGTCAAATCCCTTCAGGATTTATCCTGAGACCCCGTACTGCAGTTTTCAGATCCTCTGTCTGTGTCAGCCATGTGGATGGGTCACAATCATTGACTGACCAACTTGCTTCCTGTAAAAGCCTGAGAAACTGTTTTCTGTCCATGTGATTCTCCTTATGCACACACTACATCATCAATCACTTTCCTCTTTGGCTCCATAATCTCCTTGATAAGAATATTTGGAACATAACTCAGTTGTATGATGTTACAGTACATGTTCTCATATGTCCTGAGTCTTAATTGATCATGAAGTCTAGGGCCAAAATGTTGATTGTCCTTGCCACTCTCCTTTTTCTCTAATTTTTGGTCTGCAAACTTAGGTTGTTAACCCTGCAGAAGAGAAGCTTATTGTTATTGCCGTACATCCTAGGCTGTTGAGCTTAACCTTACTATCTGTCTGAATATCAAATATGTTAGGCTTAACATGGAACAGGTATTTTTCATCAAGTATTGATATGTTAAACTTTAATATGACAAGCAGAATTTAAAAATTAGAAAAATGAAAAAGAGGAATAAACAATTAAACATTTTTACACAGAAGCTTAGAAATCTAATCTTATATATACAAAGTTGTAGCAGGACAGGCCCCCATCATTACTTTTCCTGTCTCCTACCTTCATACACCACCCTTCTCCTTTTTTTAAACAAACATTTACCCAAGAGACAAGTCAGCAGCAAGTGGCATGTCATGACAAGTAGCACATATTCAGAAGATCAGAATGACAGGCACTCCAAGCATAGACCTATTACTACAAACTGCCACTTTCAGCACAGTTGCTTAGAACACAGGTATCAGCATATATAGTTAGTCAGGGTGAGAATACCTCCAATTAACTGCGAGATTCGAAAATTTTCTGAAGATTCTCATTATCATTGCTTTACCCATCTTGTACACATAACTGTATGGCTTTGCCTCTGTCATGTTTCTAAGCTCTTCAGCTTTCTCTCCCTCTCTTCATTGTCTAGTCTTCAAGTTTTTGCTTTCCTTTGAAGTGTGTTATAGCTTTCTGTTTTTATTTCTTTATTGCGTTCTTATATGAGGGAGACTATACAATATTTACACGTGTGTATCTGGTTTATTTCACTTATGAGTATATCTTGAAGTGGCATCCACTTAAATATGAAGGCTTCAAGTTTATCATTCTTTCTGACTGAGTAATGCTCCATTATATAAAAATACCACATCTTTTTCATCCATTCTTCAAGTGATAGACATCTTGCTTGATTCCAAGATTTGGCTATCACAAATTGTGCTACTACAAACATAGGTACATATATATCACTATGATATGATATTTTCAGATTCTCTGGGAATATTCCCAGTAGGAGGATAGCGGGGTTGAATGGGATTTAAAGTACTAGTTTTTTAAGGAGCCTCCATATGGATTTATACAATGGTTGCACCAGTCTACATTCCCACCATTAGTGGAGAAGGGTTCCTTTTTCCCCAAATCCTCTCCCACATTGGTTTTTGGTTGATTTCTTTATCATAGCAAATTTTTCTGTGGTGAGATGATATCTCAGTGTGGTTTTAATTTGCATTTCACGGATGGTTAGTGATGTGGAATATTTTTTCATATGTTTTTTAAGTTTTTATTTTTTATTGAAGAACAAATAGTAATGAGACAGTTTAAATCAAATTAACAGGGCAGATTCAAAAATTAATACATTGAAAATTGTTTTCATAATGGTTTGTTGTTGTACAATGTGCATACATGATATTCTACTTACCAACACAATTAGAGCAGATGTCTCTAATCAATGAATTAAAGAATGTAGCTGTATACTTATTTTTTAAATAATTAATATGTTCTACCTTGTTATCTTTCTACTGGTTGTCCACAGTATTAGAAGCCAACATAATATCTTGTCATACCACTATTAGTACAAATCTTGCTTCTCATAGAATTATGCAGAAGTACTGCATATTTATTCTAACTGTACTTTTTATACACACATATCGTGGTTCTTCCTATGTATCCCCCTTTTTTGTCTAGTCCTGTCGAAGATGGGCACTCCATTGTCATTAAACCAATTTAGGTGCCTGAACTCGGCGAAACAAACACAGCCCAGCATTGCACAACAACTTCTGAAGAAGTTGTTAACTATAGCCACTTACAGCTCAACTTATTATTATGGCCCCACGTTTTATACCTCATTTTTATACTTTTCTGCTGGATGTTTAAGACCGAGATAAAGCAAGACCTATATAACAAAAGATGTAGCTTTTGTATCTTATGAGGTCAGTCAAGTCAGCTCAGGGTTTGTCTTGTAATCCTGTACCTCACTCTGTAGATCCTTTGTCTGTGTCAGCCATGTGGATGATTCACAGCCATTGCTTGACCAGTTTGCTCTCTGTGAGAGCCTGAGAGAAAGTTTTCTCACCATGTGACCCTACCATAGGCACACTATACATCATAAATCGCCTTCCTCTGTGGCTTCATAATCTCCTTGATCAGAAAATTTGGAGCACACTTGAGTTCTATGATGTTACACTACAAATTCTGCTATGTCCTGAGTCTCCACTGAGCTTGAAAGGTTAGAGCCTAAATGTTGGCTGATCACGTCCTCCTTCTATTTCTCCAATTTTTGATCTGTGAACTTAGATTGTTAACCATTCAGAAGAAAAGCTGATTAGTACCCTGCAGCATATGCCGTTCACATTGCTTTAACTATCTGAATAAATTCTTTTTAGTTGTAGTTCTACATTTCTATTTATACTCCTGCTTTTCACTTCCTACACTATGGAGACTATATGATATTTGCACGTGTGTGTCTGGATTATTTCATTTATGAGACATGTTCAAGTGGCATCCACTTCAACATAAATTCTTCAAGTTTATCATTCTCTATAGCTCCATGATATAAAAATACCACAACTTTTTCAACCATATGTCATGTGAAGGACATCTTGGTTGTTTCCAATTGTTGCTATCACAAATTGTGCTGCTATAAACAAGTACATATATATCACTGTGATACAATGGATTCAGTTCCTCTGGGAAAATTCCCAGCAGGGGGATTGCCGGCTTGAATGCAATTTCCAATCTCTTTTGAGGAGTCTCCACACTGATCTCCACAATGGTTGCACCAGTCTACATTCCTACCAGCAGTGGAAAAGTGTTCCCTTTTCCCTACACCTAAAAACAGTTGTTCTTTCTTTCTTTCTTTCTTTCTTTCTTTCTTTCTTTCTTTCTTTCTTTCTTTCTTTCTTTCTTTCTTTCTTTCTTTCTTTCTTTCTTTCCTTCTTTTTTTTCT
>PVKA01011960.1:0-59263 GCA_004027165.1 Ctenomys sociabilis
AGAAATCTCCTGACATGCTGAAACCAAATGGCCATAAGTTCAAAACAAATCAGTGACTTGTTTTCAATTTTTTGTGGTTTCCTTTTGCTCCTTCTGCCCCTTTGCCGTCCGATTGGTGATGTTATTCAAACAGGACCGAATCCCTGCTAAGTGCAGGAGCGACCCAGCTGCCTCTTTCATCTCCTCGTCGTCACTCTCTAGGGGCTTTTCTGTGCGTCTCTTTTTGAGGGGCAGCGTGTCGCTGGGGACCTTCCTGGCCTTGGCGAAGTGCTGGCGCTTCTTGTGCTGGGAGGCGTACCCGCTGTCCCCCAGGGCATCCTTGGCCTCCTTTGGGCTGGGCTTCCTGTCATCCTCTTCCATTTCACTGTGGCTCTCATGGCTGTGGAAGCTCCCCTCACTGCCTTCGCTGCCCTCCTGGCTCCCCTTGGGGGCAAACTCATAGTGGTCGTCAGCTGAGGATGACGAGGAGGAAATATATAGTTTTTATATTAAACTATAAAAATTGGCATTTAGTCACTTTTCTGACCATATCTGAACTTTGCAGTTTTGTACAATTTGTGGATGCTCTAGGAATGTAACCCCTGAAATGTTCACTGTACTTAATAGCCATTTGGAGTGGGGTTAGATGGAATCTCAACATTGTTTTGATTTTTAACTTACTGGTCACATGTACTTTTTTTAAGTTTTTCAAGTTCATTATATATTGTTGGTATTAATCCTCATAATAAAGATTTTTCTCCCATTCTGGAAGCTATTTCTCATTTCCTTTGCTGGGCAGAAGCTTAAATTTAATATAATCTCATTTGTTGACTCCTGGTCTTAACTCCTATGCTATTCAGGAACTCTCTACCATAGCCAAGTGCCTGTGGCTTCAAGTGTTGCTCCTGTGTTTTGTTAGCAGTTTGAAAGTTTCAGAGGTTTTTGATCAATTTCTTATTTTTTTAACAGGGTGCGATGATCAGTTTTTCTTCTACAAGTGATGTCCAGTTTTCCCAGTACCATTTGTTTAAAGAGGCTGTCTTCTACATAATTTTTGACTCCTTATGTGGATTTGTTTCTGCATCCTCTTAATGCTGTTCCACTGCTCTACATGTCCATTTTTGTGTCAGTACCATGCTGTTTTTTGTTACTGTGGCTTTGTAGTATACTTTTAAAAGGAATGTTGTGATTCCTCCAGCCTTGATCGTTTTGCTTGGAATTGCTTTGGCTCTTTGTTGGTCACATTCCCATGTGCACTTTAGGATTATTTTTTCTAATTCTATAAAAAATGTCATCAGTTGATTGAGATGGCACTGTATGTGTAGGTTGCTTTTGGCAATAATGACCATTTTGATTTTATTAAATTCTGCCACTGCATGAGCATGAGCGGACTGAGAACACTTTTCAGTGTTCTAAAATTTCATTGTAGAGATTATCTACCTAAGCCATTATCAAGAGAATTGTTTTCCCAATTTCTCAGCTACTCCATTTTTGGTGTAAACACTGGTCCTTTACTGGTGTATGCTAAAACTTTTGATTTTGATAATTCATTGTACATCCTGCTCCATTGCTGAATTCATTTACCCGCTCTGAGTAGAATCGCTAGGGTATCACTAAAAATATTTGACTTCTTCCTTTTTCTCTTGCCTAATTGTTCTAGCTAGTTTCAAGAACTATACTGAATGAGTTGTGAAAGTAGACATCCTTGCCTTGTTCCTGAACAGTTCTTTTTGTTGTTTTTTTTTTTTTTCCAGTAGTTGCCTTTTGTTTGGTTTTGGTTTTTGTATCATAGCTAGGGAAACATTGCCAACTGTTATACTTATGCCTTCTTACTTATATCACTTTTATACTTAGCTCATTTAGGTCTCTGATCTTTGAGTTACTTTATATGATATGAAGTAGTGTTCTGACAGCATTTATATGTGGCTATTTGTCTGAACACCAATTGTAGAAAAATATTTCCCAATTATCAAAAGTGCTTAAATGTAGAGGTTTATTGTTGGGCTTAATTAACTATCCTATGTTTGTGATATCCTTTAATTTTGGGGATGTGTACAGAAATACAACTTTTGTATATTGATACTAGGTCACGAATACTACTACAGCTAACTAAAATTTTGTGTGTATGTTTGACCTCACAATTTTCTATGTGAACAGTCATGTTATTTGCAAATTAAGATGGTTTTAGGTTTTCCTTCCCAATCCGCATGCCTTTTCTTTCTTTTTGCAAAACTGCCCTGGCTAAAGCCACCAGGAAATATAACTGGCATAATGGATATCTTGTTTTTTGTCTTTTCTGTTTGTATATGATATTCACAGATAACCTTAACCAAATTAAGTTTAAAGTCTGTTTAAGATTTTTATTTATCTTGGAAAGCTTTTAGATTTCGTTAAAAGAATTTTTTTTTTTTAATCATCTGACATGATCACCTAGTTTCTGTCCTTAATTCTACAAATGTGGGCATATTACACTGGTGAGTTTTCAAGTGTGGAACCAATTTTGCATTCCTAGGATAAACCCTGATTGGTTATGCTGCAGGGCCACAAACTACATAAAAGCAATTGTCAACAAGTTAGATTTTAATAAATCAATATATTTTTGACACAATATGCCCCCCAAAGTTTTGTACTTCCCCAAGTAAGTAAATACAGATATAACAAGGCATAACTATATCAGACCTGAAAGTAGTGGAGGTATATTAATAGACATTTTTTATCTCTTTCACTTTGTACTGAACCTTTGGATCCAAAGTGCATGCTTTTGTTTCCACCCTTCCTTTGGGTGAAAATTAGAAGGGTCACTCTGGCTGAAAGGTAATTTCTTCCCTGACTTCCCTAAAGAAGGAGCATTGTTCTTAATTAACCCATTTGTGATATTAACCCATTTGTGATACCATCCCCCAAGAGAGATGATTTATACGATGAAGTTCACCATTAACCAAGTAAGTTGTTTTCATTTCTGTGAAATTGAGATGCACCATTTTCATTCAGAGGTCAAAAGATTCTAGCTGATGGAAATAAAGATTTCCACGTTGATTTCTTTGTTCATATCACTTATTAAAATAGCAATTATACCTGTATGAGCCATATATCTTTTAACAGCAATTAAAAATACTATGTAGACTTAAAACATAAAAGCATAAGCAGTTAAAGATGTTTTTCTGTTTAGCTGATACCAACTAGGATGTTAAGTTTATTTAGTAACATCATAAGGCAACAATCTTCAACAATCTTCAGGAAACTAATGAAAAGACACATTCACACTTCCTTGGCCTGAAGTAGTCCTCTTGGTTTATCTTAGTGAATCTTCCCATGTTTAATTCTATCTGCTAAGCTATGGAAACATAGCATGCAACAGTCACTCTTAGATCAAACATAAGAATTCCTTTAAAATGATAGTTCTTCATACTTTCCCTGCATATGTAGTACTATGCTACTTACATTATTTTCTACAGAATTTAAATGTATTGGTTAGAGCTTGAAATGACTGAGGAAGTTACTCAGTGGTCACATCATTGGAACCACTGAACAGTTTGTCCCAAGTGTCACTTGGGCAGCATGTTTAGGTACTATGCCAACTACTGCCTGGGCAGTATAAAGCATGTCAATAAGTCAATTCTTTTATTGAATAAATTGATAAAATTGTCATTTTTATATTACCTGTTATAAAAATTAACAAAAATATACAATTTTTGGTCATCTTATATTTAAATAATTGGACTGAGGGCCAGGGATGTAGCTCAGCACAACAATGCCTGCTGCCTGACAACTGCAAGGCCTAAGTTTAATTCCTGGTACCAAAAAAGAAAAAGGGAGGGAGATATCACTACCAAAAAACTACATAATTGGAGTAAATTAGTAAGTGTAGGACCACGCAGGTTTAATCTCAGAAACTGCCATGAGTACTGCATGTAATTACTTGACCATTTCTGCTGTTAATACCATCTCCCAGATCCTAAGTGCCATAAGACTACATGAGAACCTTGTTAATGGTTTTGCAAAATACGAAAGGTTCATAAATGCTGATCAGCAGATTTGCACAGAGAAATACCCAAAGGCAAAAAGAAAAACCATGATTATTATTGAAATGTCTTGCTTCCCAAAGGAAAACTTATCAAAAGGAGCAACCTGTATTTAATGTAGTTTTCCAACATGGTACTTTGCTTTTTCTATAAATGTCTCATAATCTACTTCAGATTAACCACAGGGACAAAACATAAGCTTGTGTTAAGAAATTCATTGAGACACTATCACTTTCTTTTCTCTACAACTCTGATTCTGTATGAACTATAAACCCTGAAAAGCATTATCTGTTACAATACTGACATATTATATAGCCAGAAATTTTTGAAGTACATGAAAGAGGATAAAATATGGTTTCTACGAAGTCCAAACTAGAAAACTCCACTATAAAGTGTCAACTCTGGGAGTTAAGAGTCAGAATACAGAACATCATGATGTTCAGCTTTAGCTGCAGCCCTGCTATCTGCATAGAACTCGTGAGTTAAGCAGAGTTAGGGTATACCACGTAAGTCACAAAGCAGTTTTAGGAAAAAGTTCTCTCCTTTGATGCAGAATCAAGCAGATGTGAGGGCCTCATTTTTAAGACGCATTCATCTCACCTGAGAAGTCTACTCAAAAAAAAAAAAAAAAAAAAAAAAAAAACTAGGGCCTATCCTTACTGTTTAAGAAATACAAGCTCAAAATATGACAAACTTTTTACATTAAATCATGGGGAAAACTTTGGCCTCATTTACCACTAATCTCACCAAACCCTATTACTTCTGAACCCTAAATCAACAAGAGGTGCAATTACAATAATAAGCTAAAAGATGGAAAAGCACCTTTAAGTCCTACTGCTGCCATTATACAGCTTATAGGTACAATGGTCTAATTCCTCTACAGACCACCACCTCAAGTTTCAGGAAGGCTGGTCCCACCGGACAGTAAGTTATCAAAAACAACTAGCTAGAGAAAAACCAGTACATCAGTGAAAGTATGCCACAAAGGATTAACCTTGTTTAACAGAAGCCGCCAATGAAACAAAAAGAAAAAAGTATCTAAATCACAGTAGCTTTCCATCCCCATTACCTCTCCTTCCTTTTCCATCCCCAAAATGGGTGGCAACTCTGCTCTAAGAAAAGAAGTTGGGTCATACAGTTTTCTGAACCAAAAGAACCTATGAAAACCCAGAGGAGAATTTAACTTGAACAAAGGAAACCTCAAAAGAGCAGCACAGCAATGACTCGATGATGAATTCACAGTCACTAAGCTCAGGACCTGACTGTACATTAGGGTCCAAGTTCTGTGACAGACACAAAGCAAACTACAGCAGCATCAGCAAACCCAGAGCTTTCAACAGATAGCTAGCTGGGACACACAGGAAATAGGTTCTACATCACTGTTCTAGGGCTGCCTGAACAAGTATTGTTCAGGCATAAGGGCCTCAAAGGTCCAGTACTGCTTCTATAGTCCACACAGCAATCGCTTTCCAGTGAACTAAAGGCTGTATCTCAAGGGGAGTCCCACCCTAGCAGTATTTTTTTTTTTAACCACCACCTACTTACACAGCAAATGATCTTGGGCTTTAATTGGAAAAAACTTGCCTCAGAAGTTGTCTGACAGTACATCAGTCATGGTGAACCTATGGCATGTGTTTCACAGCTGACAGCAGGTGTTATTGAAAGCTCTAAAAGGTTTGTTATCACCTATATCTTTGTTCATCTGAGTGGGACAGCTATTAAAGTGGTTTATTGGCTTTTATCCTTAAGGTAACAAAAAATGACATACCATGGTTTGTAGTGGTAGTACCCACATGTGCTTCAGTGCCAAAAAATTCACATTTTCAAGCATCAAAAAGGCCATGCCTCACTGTTCCACAGTTCAACCCAGAGTGCTTGACCCTAAAGGGCATTAACCTAAAAAGCTCTAAACATATGACTTACATAACAAATATCTGTGTAACATGGGATAAAACTGTCACAGGAGTATCCTCTGGACATATACTTAAGAGCTCATCCACAAGATTAGAACACAAAGAGACTGTAGGTGCACACCCAGGCAAAGGGAAATACCCAATCTGGGAACTTCTCCTTCAGAACATCCAGGTGGGAGGACCTGCTGTCTTCTCCAGAATGATAGTGGGCAGCGACAGCCACAGTGACCATTCCTCCTTCAGGCTGTTCTCCTGAAACCTGCTGGGGAAAACCAGTTTTCTGAAGCCAAGACACTGAAACTAAGGTTCTGGTAAATACCATGTAGGAGATTGTCCAGTGAAACAAGAACTGCTGGGAAAAACATACCTGCACTTCTATCCAGAACTGCCATACAGAGGCCTGGAGGCCATGAGAATAAAATACAAAATAGTCTTCCCCTTTGCAGGAGACTGGAGTGCCATTGCCAAGAGACCACTGAGAAAGAGTTGATCCTTTGTGAGCTCGAACATAGAATGACATATGGCTCGGTCCTATAAGAGGAGGAAAAAGTTACATTAGTCTTTTAAGCATTAATAAGGGCTGGGGAGATGGCTCAGTAGAATAAGTGCTTGCCTGGCAAGCACAGGATCTTGAGTTCAATGCCCAATTCCGCAAAAAAAAAAAAAAAAAATCAACAAGAAAAGCATTTAACTGGTACCTATACTATGAAAGCTGTATTACTTTAAGTTCTCCAAACAGGTTTACCAGTTTGGACATTCAGTGTGTATCAAAAAGGTTAAAAATGATGTATAGAAGAAAACATACAGAATCTAAATAAAAAAGCTTGTGTTAAATGTTGGTACTGTCAGCTGCTACAGTAGGCATTCATGTAATAAATTTGAATCAATTTTTTCATCTGTGAAGTAGATTTTTTGAGAGAATTATATTAGAAAAAAAAGTTACTGGGAAGATTACACAGTACTTTATAAAAGTACTGAATAGGCCAGGGAGATGGCTCAGTGGAAGAAGCGCTTCCCTGGCAAGTGCAAGGCCCTGAGTTCAATCCCCAGTTCCGCCAAAATAAATAAATGAATAAATAAATAAATAATAAATGAATAAAAGTACTGAATAGGATGATTATGAAGAGAATTACACTTGTCAGACATTTGATACATAATACCTTAAATTACTCTTTAGTTTTTTTACCTTTAATGCAGGAATAATTTCCAAAAAATAAAAGGTTGCCAAACTAAAACAATAAAAAAGCTAAACATAAAACCACAACCTTTAACTATGGAAGACACACAAATGTGAAGAAATGATAGTTTTAAATCTCAGGCACAGGGCCAGAGAGATGGCTCAGTAAAATAAGCACTTCCCTGGCAAGCACAAGGGTCTGAGTTTAATCCTCGGTTCCGCCAATGAAAAAAAAAAAAGGTGAAGTTTTAAAATCTGAGGCATGGATGGCACATGCTCACACCTGACCCATTCCTGCTGCAAGGCTTTGTGACTAGTAAATGCCAGCCAGGTCCAGCCTAAACCAGAACATGCCAGAGTCCAGGTGGAGAAAATCTTAAAAGGAAGCTACAGTACACACTATTCAAAGCATTTTTTAAAACTATTTATTTGGTACGTGGTCTCACTACGCAGCTCAGACTCCTAGTGATCCTTCTGTCTCAGCCTCCCCAGTGCTAGGATTACAGGTATGCACCACCACTTCTGGTTTCGGTGGCCAGCTCAGCACAGCCAACATGGCGTGCAGTACCAGGTATCAAACCCAAGTCCTTGTGCTTGCCAGGCAGGTATGTAAACTTCTGAGCTCCCAGTGCTGAAGTATTTTTCAAACACAAAGCTTCTGGAAAGAATGCAAAGGGATGGTATCCTTTGACATTTGCTTGGTGAAGGTGAAAGAAGTAAAAAAGGGCAAATTTGTCCTCCAAAACAAAAAAATATTAGATAACAAAAGCCAACCACACCAAAACATAATTTAAGACTTAAAAAACTTCTGTTGTACCAACAGAAGGGGGAACACTAAGAATCTTATGAATACCAGAAAAGTGATAAAAGGAGAAACAGATCCACAATTACAAAAAAAAAAAAGAAAAATTGAAACAGGACCAGCACATCTCAAAAATGACAGCTAAGCAAGAGAAAATGCTAAAAATATACCTTCACAAACATTTGGGAATATGGGAAAACCTCTGACTAATCAGAAACGTCTTAGAAGTATGCAGACTATAAGAAGAAAAATCCAGTAAGGAACAATCAACTGAAATCAAAAAAGAAATGGAAGGCCCAGCCAAATGGCTCAGCCGACTCTAAAGCCCTGCTCAGGCAGAACACAGCAGCCATCCCACCCCCAGGGACAGTGAAGGCAATTGAGACAGGGCGTGATGGCACACACCTGTAATCCCAGCACTTAGGAGACTGTAAACAGGAGAATCACTATGAGTCCGATCTAGTAGTGAGATCCTGAACACCCTTGTAGACCCTTCCCTAAAATACAAAAAAAAATACAAAAAAAAAAAAAAAAAAAAAAAAAAAAAAAAAAAAAAAAAAAAAAAAAAAAAAAAAAAAAAAAAAAAAATTAAAAAGAGAAAGAGATGGAAAAGGCAGACTAAATTACAAAGTTTCTATTAGGGCTTTCCAGATGTCCCACTAAACCTGCATAGCTCATGGTCCTCATCAGTGGACCAATCTGAGGCATTTAAAGCAATATGTAATGAGGTGCAGGAGGTGACTCAGGCATGACCTTGGTGGTCTACCTCCTTCCTCCCTTGGTCTCTTTATCTTCCTCTGCTTACTACTGCCATGCCTCCTTGCCTTTGAGCCAGCTAACTGAAATGAAGGTGCTACAAACTCGGCTAAAATAAATCTCCTTGTAAGTTGTCGGTGTTAGGCACTGTGTCTCAGTGATGAGAAAGTAAGATGATGTCCACAGCAAAATAAACTCAAATTCCAAATCATGAAAGGCTGAAAAGATGTTAAGAGAAAGAAAAGGCAAGCACTTGCCTGGCAAGCACAAGGTCCTGAGTTCAATCCCTGGTACCATCAAAAAAAAAACCTGCTGAAGAAAAAGAAAAGGCAAATGAGAAAGGTGACTGCAAGCTAAAGTTGCTGGGTATGGTGGCACATGCCTGTAATCCTAGCACTCAAGGGGCTGAGGCAGGAGAATCACTGAGTTCCAGGTTCCAGGCCAGCTTGGATTATAGTCCCTATTTCAAAAAAAAAAAAAAAAAAGGCAAGTAAGGAAATTAAAAAAATTGGGGATATAGCTCTGTGGAATGGTTCTGGTTTCAGTTTCCAATATTCAAAAAAAAAAAAACCAGTAGAAGGTCAAATAGTAGAGGATTACTATGAACCTCTGCAAACTATCTTGTATGTGCTTCAATTAAGACAGGAGAGGTGGGGCTGGGGAGAGTTTGGAGGCGCACACCTATAATCCCAGCACTGGGGAAGCTGAGACAGGAGAATCACTACAAGTCTGAGCTGCATAACAAGACCCTGTACCAAAAAGATAAATTAAGTATTATACTTTGCTAGGAAAATACACACTACCAAAACTTAACATTTAAAAACAAAAATACAGATTACTAAAACTGGTCTTGCCTGACCAATTTTCCTGAATGTTCACTGAAGAGTTAACACTAACTTTTCAACCAAATAATTCTAGTGGTCCATAAATTGTTTCAGGATATTGAAAATGAAAGATAACTTTTTATGACATACAACATTGACACCTAAATCTAATGAAAAGAACAAAGAAAAAGCTAGTATTCACATGTGTGATTGAAAATTTCTAAGTTAACATTAGGAAACATTACCAAATAAAGTCCCCTATATGTTAAGGAAACTATAAGTCAGGAACTAGTGGAATATACCATTAGAAAAGACCCAAGATTAAAAAATCTTATGATTACAATCACAGAGGTTTAAAAAGCCTTTCACAAATTATCCATTCCTGATTTTAAAAATTCAAGAAACTGACAACTGATGAATGCCTGAACACAAAATGTGCACCTTAGTCCTAGGGGCAGTATACAAGTAGGAAAACACTACAGACATCTACCCTAATAGGAACAAAACAAGGATATTCAGTATATCCATGTCTTCTATACTATGTTAGAATTATTAATGATTCAAACAGTTTTGAGAATATAGAAGAATATCATAAGTGACACAGCAGTCAACCCCAGCTGAGGTCTACTCTTCAGGTTAATGAATTCTAGTTGACTAACATACAACATTGACACCTAAATCTGAAAAGAGAAAGCCCCAACTTATAAATGGCAACAAACTCTACATGAAGAAAATTGTTTAACACTCCTAAAATAAAAATAGATTTGAACAAAGGTAAATCACTCAGTTTATGCATAGTATGACTCATTATTTCTTAAATTTATTGTGGTACTCCAAAATTACAAATAATTTTTTTGGGGGGTGTGTGTTTGGCTGGTAGTTCATGGTACTGAGGACTGAGCGCAGGGAGCATCAAGCAAGGGGAGGAGAAGGAAGTGAAAACTAACATCTGACTTACCCGTTGCTTCAAAGGTCAGCTTTATTGAATCCCAAGGTGTCTGTTCTTTGGATATAAGTCTGAAATGAGCAGGATTTCTTGGAGAAACATCTGGAGCAGGAAGATACCAGTTTTTCCTATTTGGAAAGGTAGCTTCAATATTTAGGATGCCTTATTAGTTAACAGCTATCTGTCACAGGAGGGTGTTTAAAATACATAAACACATCTTTGAACAACAAATTGACAGATATGATAAAGGACACTTCTCTCAGTCCCTCGTGATTGTATAATAAACCTCAACTATATAACAACTAGGTATATAAAACCTGTAATACCTTCATAATAACTGTAATACCTATAAAATAATTGTACAACTTAGGTAACAGTATATCCCCAGAAATATCATGTCCTCAGAGGTGCAGCCCATAGAAGATAAACCAGATTATGGGGGCACTACAGCAGACTTGCTTTCAGCAAGTAGGGTTTGGTCAGAAGAGGGTGGTGGCTAGGGGTGGACCTTGAAGGGTATATCTCCCTTCTTCACTTTCTGCTGCCTGGCTGCCTAAATTAAGCTTCCTCTGCAGTGAGCCTTTCCACAGCACCCCTCCTGTCCTGAAGCCAGCCAATTATGCACTGAAACCTCTAAAAACCATGAGGCTTCCTCCTCTAGATGGAGACTATTGGGTATTTTGTCCCAGCAACAAGGAATTCACTAAAGCACTAGTTGATCTTTATCTCCACCAAACATCCTATTTCTCTTTATCCTGTTCTTTGATGCCAAACTATAATAACTTTCCAGAAATAAAACCATTTGAGACTGATGCTTAACTGCCACTATATTTGCAAGGAGCATCCCCTTTCCAAGCGCTCAGTTTCCTAGAAGACTTTAAATTTGAAAAAAATAACTATCCTGAGTTAAAATTTCAATACATTAAAGTAGTTCTCTAGTGATGAAAAAATAGTAATAAATAGGATGTGACTTGAGGGTTAAGGGTAACAGCTTAAATAATACAGTTCTAATATGCTTATAGGATTGACAACAAACTAAAACCCAGTTCACATAAAAAAGTAATGAACCAACCTGATCAGAAAGTGCACTGGAAGATACCATGGGAACCCACAAAGGGGTGCATTCTCCTCACAGTGAGCTCGAATGGTGTCATTGATCTCAGGAATGTGGGGTGTTATATGAGACATTCCAGTATAATCAAACCCATTGATCCATACTCCAGAGTCCCTTTTAACTATGTTTCCTTCTAAGTCATGAAATGTTCTAGTCATATGCTGAAAAGAACAAGACTAATGAGAACTTTTCAAATACTTTCTATATTCCCAGCGCAGATTAACAGACAGTAAAATATAACCATACCAAGAAATGTAGTTGTGGCACAATGAAAAAAAACAATACTTAGGCTTACTCAGATATGGCTGGAGATGTATCTCTTTAAATTGGGATATGTAAATGACTGTTATTGTATCTACAAATACATTTTCCTATTTTAATTTTATATAAAAATTTTGACTTGGTACAGTGATATACTCCTGTAGTCCCAGCTTCAGGAGGCGAAGGCAAGAGGATTAATTGCCCAGGAGTTCAAAACCAGCCTTAGCAAAACCTCATCTCAAAAAGAAGAAAAAAAAAGTATAACCAACAGAACTTAAAAGGCATGAATTTTATATCTTTTAGAAAAGGATTTAAAATAAGTACAGTACATCCTAAATATAGCATACTTCGTAAACATTTCCCTTCAGTGTGTGTCACAGGAAGCTAATTCATGTGCACAGAAAAACAGGAGTCAAACTTCAACAGGAGGGAAGTAACAAGCTTGTGCCTAATAGAATTCTGTGAAAAAGCACTATTCTAAAGGAAGTTTTATTAACCATTTACCAGCCCAACTATTTAAATAAAAAACAAACAAACAAAAAATCATTTTCCAGACAATTATATTAAACTTATTCACTTCAGAAATCAACTAGTTGAAATAACACCTGCTCAAGCAACCAATGCTAAAGGTGGTGCATAAACAATCATGCTGCCCTAGTATACTCATGATACACTGTTAAAGTGGTTAAAGCAGAAACTAGCTTGAAAAAAATTGAATAGGAAAACAGAGGGCTGCATATGGCAAGGAGTAGTAAACTAGCTAACAGGCCAAATTACTTATTGATTGTATAAAGTCTTATTGGAACACAGCCACACATACTGGCTGAGGTTTAACCTGTAGCTAATTTTGCTCTATAAAAGAGATGAACTGCAATAAAGATGATGTAGGCCTAAAATGTTTATTACTTTGCCCTCATAGGAAAATTTGTCAGCTTCTCACACAGAGCCAAAAGAGAACCTCAAAACAAATGAGATAACTATTTTTCTATAAAAATCTAGCTTTTCCTAATCTAACTATCATGGTTATAAAAATTAGCATCCCAATAGAAACTACAATGAACCTTCTGTTCTTCACAAAAGCTTTGCAAATTATCCAAGTTGTCACAAAGTATAGCAGCATCCTTCAAGACTAAGCAAGATGTTTTGGGCCAACTTTCAAAATGTCAGGTATTTTTTATTTTTCCTGTTTTTCAGTCACCCAGGTTATAACTCCTTTGACATAGGCCATTCACAACCCTTAACACAGATGACTGAAAATGAAGCTGAGGCTTTATATCAGCACTAAAAGAAAATGCTATAGGAAGTTCTATACCTATTTTAATAATCCCTGTCTGTATTAGACTATTTTCATCATCATATCAATGTTACTTGAGGTTTTATTTATTCTTATTTATTTACCTATTTCTTGAGAACTGAACCCAGGGCCTTTGCACTCAACTATATCCCTAGCCTTTTTTTAATTTTGAGACTGCCTAAATCAAAATATTGCCCTGCCTGGGCTTGAATTTTATCCTCCTCCCTAAGCATCCCAGAGTACTGGGACCACAGGTTTGCATGACCACATCCACTTAGCTAAGCTCCATTTTACTGGCATTTTAAAATGTCTCATCTTATTCTGCCAGTTAATTGTTAACCTCTTTACTCAGTCTGCAGACATTTATCCAATCTATTTTTCTTTGGCAGAGTCCGGGATTGAACTCAGGCCCTTGCGCTTGCCAGGGAAGCGCTTATTCCACTGAGCCATCTCCCCGGCCCTTTACAATCTATTTTTCTAAAAGCCCATTATCCCCTATTTATTTGTTCTTGTTTTTCCAAACAAGTACAATTTTGTAATTTGAGTACTGTTAAAAGAAACATTTCTACTTCTGCCTCTTAGCAGAAATATGTTTCTTTAATAAGAATACTCCCTGGCTCAGTGGAATAAGCACTTCCTTGGCAAGTGCAAGAGCCTGAGTTCAATTCCCAGTTTCGTAAAAAAAAAAATACCCCCAATAGTCCTTTTCCTTGCTGCTTTACAAAGGAAAGAATAGAGAACCAAACAGGTCAAGAGCAGAACTTCAATGAGTTTCGTATTTACTACTAAAACTCAAAACACAAGGAAAATTTCCCCTTCTGAATTTCAACTCCCAAAAAATTGCTCTTACCTGAAGAATCATTCTCTTTGGTTTTGGATTAGCAGGACTGGAGCTGTATGGGAAAAAGGTTCCACTGCAAACCAGGAGAAATGTAACTGTACATACCAAAGTTAGAGTTAGTATGGTTTTCTTTGTGCTTCTGGCAAGATAGATGAAGTTCACCTAAAACACAAATATAGAAAAATAACATGTTTACTGGCAGAAAGGTGTATTTTTAAATCTCTACTGGGCACTCTCTCACTGAGTTTCATCTCCAGCCTTCTTTTGTTTTTAATTTGAAACAGTCACTGCATTGCCCAGGCAAGAGTAGAACTCATGACCCCCATGTTTGTTTGTTTGTTTCTCCTGTTTCTACTGTAATGAGTACTGATTACAGCCATGTGTCATCATGTTTGGTTATAGGATGCTTTTTCTAACTTTATTTTGTAACATGTATTTTTCAACAAACAATGAAAAAAGTTTATCAGCATGTGAAAATAAAGCACTAATTTTAGGGGATTTCCATAACAAGTAAAGCCTAGAAAAATCACAGATGCTTCTAACTGACCAGGATGGTACTTTCTGACAGGCATCCAGAAAGCATCAGGGAATAGAAAAAACTGAGCACCATGTTCTTGTGCTCAATCAGCAGAGAGCAGAGAATGTAGACCATGACCAGCCCAGCCATAACCTTACTTTATTTGATTTCATCAATAGTCTTTGATAACAAATATTTCATAGCAGGCACCACTGAACTGCACCAAAATTAGGGTACCAAGGGTTTCAATAAATTATCAAACAAGTTAGGCATAGTGGCACATACCTGTAATCCTTACACTCCAGGAGGTTGAGGCAGGACAATTAGCAAGTTCAGGCCCACCATAGGCAACTTAGTGAGACACTGCCTCAAGAAAAAAAAAAAGGCTGGACATAATGGTACACAACTGTAATCCCAGCACTTTGGTAGGCTACAGCAGGAAGATTAAAAGTTCAAGCTCTGACTGGCACGGCCAGTCAGAAAAGTAAAAGTTTTAAGAAGGCCTAGGGACATAGCTCTGTATAAAGAAGCTGAGTTCAACCCCCAGTACCAAAAAATAATGATAATAATTACAAATTTTAAAGTGAGAATAAGAGAGAGCTGAACACAATGGCACATGCCTGTAATCAAGAGGGTGAAGTAGCAGGATTGTTACAAGTTCAAGATTATCCTGAACTACAAAGTGAGCTCAAGGCCAGCCTGAACTACATAGTGAGATCCTGTCTCAAAAAGAGAAAAAAAATGGGGAGATAGGGGAAATAGGAGGTTGTAGCACAATGCTAAGGCTCTGACTTCAAGCCCCAGGACAGCAACAACTGAAAATAAAAATTAAACTACCAAATGCAAGCTTTTTTAATTTAAGCAGATCTGTTTCAATAAAACTCAAATTCCACTCTGTTTCCATGCTGTGCCAAAGACTTAGATTCACATAAATTAGCATTTAGATATGCCTTCAAGGATTGCCTATGGACTCAACTTGCTTTTTGGGGAAAAACTAATACAATACTGTCCCTTTAGACCATAAGACCAGTGTCAACACCACAATCAGAACAAGTCTGAGTTTGCCTAGCAGAAGTTAATATCTCCATCTCAAGACTGATTTCCACAAAACACTAAATATTACTTAATTTTTTATCTGTAACCAGATCACTAAATTAAAAATGGAAGAAGATTCACAAGACTTTTGGTTGGTCCAGGCATTTCAAAATCTTCAGGGTCTGAAATGATCTGAAATAAGCCATTTTGAGAAACAGTGATATGACCCTACAGCCTACTTTCTCTTTCTTTACCTAATAGCCCATCATCTACCACCTAGGTTCAGTAGGTAGAAAATAACATGAATGCAAGAATACTTTTATCAAGAAAATGAAAGGTTATGCAAATAGTCAGAATCTACTAGGCCAAGTGAAAGGTTTTCCTAAAGTGTTCCAATAGTCCATCAGGAATAATCTCCAATAAACCAGTAGCATTCTCAGGTGAAAAATCTTGTACACTGTAATTAAAGAAACAGGACCAACCACCCAGGATTTAAAATAGTGAGTTAGCAAAAGAAAATTAGTAACCCTGTCTGCCCTTCTGCCTCCTAAGAGTCACAAATTACCTCCTAAGTTTCTCATCTACTGGGAAGTTTGTAAGTTTAGGAAAATACAATCTTTTAGTTAAAAAAAAAAAAAATCTCTCTGTCATAATGCTGTGGTTTCTGTCATTCTCAAGTCAGGCATTCCTATAGTTATAAAATCTCACTGTAGGTTATCACTTCAATATTCAGAGGTTTCTTTGCTAATAGTGATGAACAGAATGGCAATCAAAGAACGAAGGGGAAGAAAGGAACCACCTTCCCAATTCTACATCTGCCCTCGTATTATCACTGTATCAGTTGAGGGATGTTTTGTTTTTCTTTTGGGACTAGGTATTGACCTCTATCACCAGCCCTTTTTTATTTTGAGATAGGATCTTTAAAAGTTACTAAGCTGTCCAGACTGGACTCAAGCTTGTGATTCTCCTGCCTCAGCCTCTGAGAATGCTAGGATTACAAGCACGCACCACCACACCCAGCTTCTTCAGGTAAATTACAAGTGCAAAGTAAAATGAAAAGAAGCACGAGACGGAATGAAATGTCCAGTAGTATGATGATGGAGCTCTGGCCAAGTCTCCTCTCTGGATGGGGACAGCACCACAGACTGACCAGAGGGCCTGGCATGTACTAGATAGTCACTTTTTCACTGAACTATGTCTCCAGCCATTTTTATTATTATTATTATTATTATTATTATTATTTTACTTGAAGACAAAGTGTCACTAAACTGCCCAGGCTGGTATCAAACTTGCAGTCCCCCAAGCACTAGTCTCCCTCAGCTGGGGTTTCTGGGATGCGCCACCGTGCCAAGCTAACTCTCCTCCTTCTGACCCCACTATCAGCAGTCCCACTTCGGCACCATCAAATCAGTATAATCACAACAGCCCAGCAAAGGGAAACAGGAAGCCTGTCAACGGATAACTTCACAGAACTTTAACTGCTTCATAGAAAATATATTTACTCTATCCCCATGGAATGAAAAAAAGCTCTCTGAGTGAGCACTGTAGTTTTAAATTCTCCATCACCTAAGAAGTTTTACTCTGCTAATTAAGTACTACTTTTAACATTACTACACATAAATAAGAATACAAAGAGCCTGCCTTCTCTAAAACCCTGACTGGGTTCATCTTATCCGTGTCACTATCTTGTCTGCCCTCTAGAGTTCCCCAAGGGAAAAACAAGGACAGCAAAGTTCTTCTGTCCTAGGGCAGAAAACAACAGCAAACTGAAGACGGACAAGGACAGTGATACACATTATTACTTGCTAAATTAAGGCATGTCTGGGTATCATAATCTGTGTCCTGTACCAAGGACACAGATGCAATTAATGAATTTTTGACATATCAGCAATGATGTACAGATTTTTTTTTTTTGGATGTACAAATTTTAAGAACCATCAATATTAGCTTTCCTCCCCCAGCTCTAATGTATTTATTAACATTTACTTCTAACAAACATATTCAAGAACGAGTCTAAAGAATTATTCAGAGCCAGGCAATGGTGGCGCATGCCTGTAATCCCAGCACTCAGGAGGCTGAGGCAGGAGGATTGTTGTGAGTTCGAGACCAGCCTGAGCTACAAAGTGAGCTTAAGGCCAGCCTGAACTGCATAGTGAGACCCTGTCTCAAAAAAGACAAAAAAAAAAGGAAATCTTCAGTAATTCTCATCTGGTGTGCATTCTATAAATTAACATTCAGATAGTTTGAAAAGCTACTTGAAAATGTAGCTTGAAAATGTAATGAGAGGATTTGGGATTTTTTTTTGTTTTTGTTTTTCTCTTTTTTTGTATTTTAGGGAAGGATTTATAGGGTGTTCAGGGTCTCACTACTAGATCAGACTCACAGTGATCCACCTGTTTACAGCCTCCCAAGAGCTGGGATTACACGCATCTACCACCACGCCCAGTCTCAATTGCTGTCTCAGTGTGCCCTGGGGGTGGGGCCGGCACTGCAGGCCTGAGGATCGAACCCCTTGGCTCCTGTGCCTGTTTGCAGGAACTTTAATCTGCTGAGCTATTTGGCTGGGAGGAAGAGGAGGCAAAAATTAAAATCACAGGAACAACAAAAATGCATCCTTACCATAACAAGCCCATAAGATGCACAACCATTCACCATTTTTTTTTCTTCAGACTTTCTCAAAATATAAGCAACATTATTTCACAGGCTCTGGTACTACTAACCTCATCATATATTTATATTTAAAAAACAAAATTTTTTTTCTTACAAAATAGGAAGAGAGAATCATTGCACAGCCGGCCAAAATGGATGCCAGCACAACATCAGGTGGGATTTCTGAACCACTTCTTCCAAGGATAGGAGTGAACATCTCAAATACTGCCCAGATGAGGTACAATGCATAAAGATAAGGAATAGACATCCCCAAAAGGTAAAGGATGATAAATTTTCCTTGGACTCCTAGAAGAAAGAAAGAAAAGCATCTATGAAACATTACCCTGAGATGCAGATATTTATAGTGATGGGTCTTGGCATCAAACAGAGATTAGGTTAGAGATACTTGTCCTTCGATATCTAGTGAAATAATATCATTTGATGCAGAAAGGATAAAATACAAGTAAAAACTGAAATATACCAGTAATATATTAGTATGTCTTCATAAACATGAGAAAGAAATGGGCTATAGGCTAAGATAACAATGTGCATGGCATGAAAATCTAGGTCTAGATACAGCGGCCCACTCCTGCAGTTCCAGTTACTCAGAAGACTTAGTTGGGGAGACTACAAGTTCAATGCCAGCCTAAGAAACATGGTGAAACCCCATCTCAAAAAAAAAAAAGCAGGGCTGGAGAGAAAGCTCGGCAGCAGTGTAAGCACGTGCCTGTCAAGTGTAAGGTCCCAAGTTCAATCTCTGGTACCGCATGCCACGCCAGCCCTGGAACCAGGCTTAGTGGTGTACACCTGTAATCCTCCTAAGACAGGAGGATCACTATGAGTCTGAACTGGGAGGTGAGACCCTGTATCAAATTTTAAAAAATTAAAAAGCACTTAGGAGGCCAAGACAGGATTGCTGTGAATTTGAGGCAGCCTGGACTAAATTTGAGGCCATCCTGAACCACACAACAAGACCCTGCCTCAACACAACAACAACAAACAATAATAATAATTATTGTTATCATCATAATATGGAAAGGCTACACAATAAAACAGTCACTGAAAGCCCAATATATTTTTAAGTATTTTTCTTCTTTATCAAAACTAATTTCCTACCATGCTCCTTGTGCATGCAGAGCTTTGTGAGCAAAGGAAACGCCACCCAGATAGCACTAATGAATGCTGAGCAAAGTCCTTGGTAAGTGAACATGACAAGGAAACTACAATGCACAAACAGTGAGATGTCAAAAAATACTTCTCCCAGATAACGGTCACTGGCATTCTGAAAGAAAGAAAAATAAACAGTCTCATTTACAGGTTGTTCATAAGTGAGCTAATTCTCATTTTGACAGTCTGTGCTTGCTTGCTTATTTATTTATTTATTTTTGGCAGAACCAGGAGAGTCTGTGTTTTAAAGAGAGAAAGTTAACACAAACTTCTGTCTTACGCAGTAAATTCAAAATGACTGCACAAGAACAATAATTTCACAAGATGGAAGGAAAGCTGTATCTATCTAATTAAAATATATATATATATAGGTAAGAGAAAAACTGGGGGCTGGGGAGATGGTTCAGTGGAATAAGCGCTTCCCTGGCAAGTATAAGGGCCTGAGTTCAATCCCCAGTTTCACCAAAAAAAAAAGAAAAACTGAAGATTCTAAGCACAACATTCCTTTAAGCACCAAGTATTTTCTCTGTGTTAATGCTGTGTATTGGATACTGCGTAAGCAAAGGAATACATGTTGTATAAGACAGTCCCTGCTCTCCTGAAGCTTGAGAGTCCAAAGGAGAACAGAAGTACTCAAACATAAGGAACTATGAGTCAGGCATGGGCTGGCAAATACAAGCACATGTTACCCACAGAGTGCAGCAAGCACAGCAGAGTGAGAGCCTTGCTATCACCTCATCCTCGGCACTATTTACAGCACAGCTTTAAAATCTCATCTGCATTATGCAGCACAGTGCTCAGAATAAGGAACATCCTGGCAAATTAACAGCTATGGGAGTGTTTTCTATAAACACAATGAACAATCTCTAATAGCTCAAAAAACTAAATACAATTAGAGACTAAATACAATCCTACTTGACTTTTTCTTTAGTCCTTGAAAGCAGAAAAAAAATGTGTATTACTTACCAGGTAATAAAATCTTTTTGCAAGAGTATGTATGAAAATTATTTTGGCAGCAGCTGCTGTTCCATACAGACAAATAGAGACATAGAAGTGGTTGTACCACGAGAGAGACTGTCCAATAAGAGAGACGAACACAGCTAGGATGAGAACCGTAACAAGGCTGGTGAACCAGCTAATGAAAGTTATACCAAGTCCACACAAGAAGTCCTTCGTGTAGTTAACAGCTAATGAGAAAAAAAAAAAAAGCTGGAAGTCAAGATATCCATCAAACCCATTATGTAAACAGTAGAATTAAAGGGGAAAATGTTGAAAAATTCACTGCTATTGTTGAAAAATACTAGAATGTCATAGGTTGGAGATTAGTATGTAAGGAATACTTATTGAGTAAGCAAGTAATTTTAATCTTCATCAACTTTGGAATACCAAAAAACAAAACAAAACAAAACAAAAAAAACTTTGTAATACTTAATGTATGAATATATTAGCAAGGATGGGAGGCAAAATTTCTTATAAAATTTTACTAACAGAAGCAAACAGAAAAATGCAGACTTGGAAAAATTAACTAGTGATAATTATTTAAATTAGTTCTGAATGTTTTAATTTTGTAACAGCACTTGACAAAGAGTAAAACTTATCAAGGAGAAACATCTCAATCAATTTAAAATCAGTTCATTCATACTTCAAAACAGTGTACTACTTATCTATAAAGTACAGAAGACTTTATTTAGTTCAGACTGGCCTTGAAATCAGCTCACTAGGCAGCCTCTGCTACCCCTGAACTCAGCAGTCCTCCTGCCTCAGCCTCAAGTGCTAAGATAACAGGCACGTTCCACTGTGTTCAGCAGGAAAGAACCTTGTAACAGAAATTTTCATTAAAAATCAATTTACACAATCTCTGATGGCTTCCTATGTTATTTCTATGAAGTTCATAAAAATTGTCTAGTCATGAAGCCAGTATAAGAGCTTATCAACCTAACAGTTAAGAATTTTTTTACAATATAAATCAAGTACTATTTTTCTCAAGATTTTTAACTACCTGGGAGGATATAGGAATGCTGACTAAAGACCTTCAAGAGAAACCTAAAGCTGCCAGAGTCATAGCTGTAGAGGAAAATACTTACTCTTATGTTTGGGCTGCAACAGTTTTCTGCCCAGGTACAAAACAGCAGCCATCCCCACCATGCAGTTTATTATTAAGCCAACACGATAGGGGTAAGCAATGACAAACAAGCCAAGCATATCGAAGAAGACCATCTTTCCATGTCGATATTCAGAAGAAAAAGTCAGTATATCAGATGTAGCTAAGTATTTCAGAACTGCTAAAATGTTGTCACCTATTAGTAAAGGAAGATAACAAAGTCGAATAAGTTATTTGAATGTGATCTACATGTAGAACTAAACAAAGCAAAAATCAACCATCTACTATTTGAGTAAACAAAGTTGGGCAGGATATGAATAAGCATAGCTTCCTGCCGCTCCTGTTTCCCTCTATTTCTGAAGATACTATTTCATTCTAGTCCAGCATCTACTCATAAAGCTTCCTAGAAACAAACATATTCTTCTCATGCTGTTTTCTAACTTAGAACATCCTCTTTCCTCCACAGACCAAATCCCACCAAATCTTTAAGGCTGAATAACAGACTGGCCTCTCCTGACTTTTCCAAAACTCTCTGGAAAGCACTTTAACTCCCTGTCATGAAGTTCCCACCTGCTCCCACACTATTCAACCATAAATCCATGAAACCATTTTCCACACGAATGACACTGCCCACGCTTGTGTCCTACTATTACCTCCAATTTACAGTGTTGGCTGTAAATTACTATACAGCAATCTTATCATGAACCTGGGTGACTCCCTTTCTAAATCCTCACAATAACTGTATGTATATTCTCTAGAGAGAACTAAAATTGAAGCCTTCATCGATCAAACCCCAAATCCCTAACTCATTCTACCACAGAGCACTTTTCTAATGCTGGCTGTAAAACTCACATTTTTAGGTCATACCTAATATTTCATTTTAAAGTATAAAATTCAAACTTAAAATACCAACCTGCTCTCTGAATGGAATCTGTTGAAATTCTGTCTGCTGTGTCATACTTGGTATGATAAATGTACCCATTCTCAATAAAAGCTAAGTCTATTCCTAAAACACAAGGAAAAAAAGTAATTTGGCTTTGAAGATCAACCTTGCTTTAGGTCTATTCAGTGGTCCCTTGCTTCATGAGCTTGATTCTTTCCATGATTCTGGTTGCAACCCAAGATGGTTCAGAATAGAATCAAATTTAAAGGTTCAGTTCAACATTAACCTTATGAGGAAATTTGGTTTGATTCTCATTCAGCTGGGTTTATGACCAGAATAATAGAAAAATTGAGTTTGCGAGCAAAAGTACCACTGTATTCCTAAAAAGATAAAATGTCAAAGAAGTAGGATTGCTTTGTCATATTTATAAATGAATGACAAATTCTCTTTCATAATCTTATAAAAACTATAATTAAGGTACATAATTCAACACATAATAATTAAGGGGGTACAATATTCCACAGGGAGACTTGATACATCAAAGCAATGCATTTGGTGTGTTCATCTTTGCCATCCAGGGCTGGAGAATGTAGCTCAATGATATAGCAATTGATTAGCATATATACATAGTGTCCTGGGTTCAACTCCTAGGGACACAAAAAGAAAAAATCTTTACCACTTAGATCTTTGTCAAGCCAGAGCCAAATTTGAGCTTCACATAAGCTAGTAATTATAAACCTATAGCACATGTCATTGTATTTTTTTTTTTTTTGGCAGAACCTGGGATTGAACTCAGACTATGGCATTTGCCAGGGAAGCGTTTCTTCTACTGAGCCATCCCCCCAGCCCCGTCATTATACTTTTAAGACAAATGATATTAATGTAGATTTTCTAAACTATAACCTCAGTATTCAGGTATAACTGCAGTGTTGGCATGCTGCAATGTTCAGTGGGTTTTAGGTTGAAATCTGGCACTCATTCTATAAAAGGTAAGCCATCACTGACCTGCATTATACATAGCATCAAAGGAGGGGGCAAGCAAAACAAGAGGGCAAATCAAAAACCCCCAAGCAGATTCTGTTATCTTTTGGAAATAAAGTATTAAACTGTTCTCTCTTCTGGCACTTTACAGGATAGGAAGATACAGAGGAGGCAAACATTTACATTAGCATGGAGTTTAAAAGAGGAAAAGGAATCTAGAAGAGCCTGAAAGGATAGGTCACATATAAACAATGTATTCTCAGGGATGGAGGGATGGCTCAGTAGAATAAGCACTTACCTGGCAAGCTCAAGGGCCTGAGTTCAATCCCTGGTTCCACCAAAAAAACAAAACAAAAAGAATGTATTCTCAGGGCTGGCCAGATAGTGTCTGTTTAGGCAAAATCAGGGACCAGGGCTGGATCCCTGGTATACTGTGCTGGCCCCACCCCCAGGGGCACCCTGAGAAGGCATTTTGAGCATGGTGGTGCACACCAGTAATCCTAGAGCCTGGGAAGCTGAAAACAGGAGTATCACTACGAGTCCAACCTGTGTAGTGAGACCCTATACTAAATACATTAAAAAAAAAAAATGTATTCTCAGCAAATGCTGTTTACTCAAAACTTTCCAGTAGTAAAGACTACTTTTGATAAATCAACACTGTGCAATGATCTATAACCATTGATAAAATACCTGGGATGTTACCAAAATCTCTGTAGATACGGAAGTCAGTTTCTGAAGGAATAATTCCACTCTGAAAAACTTCCTGACCCACCACAGAAGCAAAAGGATGTTTAGCTGCTGAAACATAAGCTTGAATCAACCAAGGATTTTCAGGACCTGAAATGAAACATGACAACACAAAGTTAATGTCATAATTTTTTTAACACAGAATAATTGTTTTTTTTCCTTTTTTAATGGCCATGCTGGAACCTCACGCCCAGCACATGCTAAACAGGCACTTTAGAACTGGGCTACATCCCCAGGCCCAGCATTATTATTATTATTTTTTTTTTGATGTACCAAAAAAAAAAAAAAAGTACTCATAGTGGTGAGTTTTGGAAATGCAGTTAAAACTAATTTCTTAATCCCTTCTATATTTTTCAACATTTTTCATATATGTTTATGATTTAGAATGAAAAATAACATTACAAAGATAAAATTAAATAATAACAGAAATTACAAAAAGTTTAAATCCAAAAACAAAACAATAGGATGGGGAGATAGCTCAGTGGTCTAAGCACCTGCCTGACAAGTACAAGGACCCAAGTTCAATCCCCAGTACTGCATGCTGTGCTAGCCCTAGAACCAGGCATGGTAGTACACGCCTATAATCCCAGCACTAGGGAGATGAAATAGGAGGATCACTACAAGTCCAAGCTGCACAGTATCAATAATAATAAAAATTTTGTAAGTCTATCATCCTAAGATAAATTACTGTCAATTTCATGTCTTCAATTATCTTATATAAGTAGATCACATGTACATGGCTACAGTCAAAACACTGCCCACTGCTCACATTTAACATTATATTAAGTGTATTTTCCTACACTGGTAGATACAATGGTCATTTTAAAAACATTTTGCTGAATATGCCATTAAATTCTTTACTACAGCTTACAATTTATTGTAATAATTTTGTATTTATATCTTTTATACACATGCAGCTTTTCTTCAAAATTGGAGGTTTCTTCTTTAGAACCAGGGGAAAAATTTTACTAGTGTTCCAAATTATTTTTAAAAAGAATTATACTCTTCCTACACTTGACACATAACTTGTGATGCCACCCTATTGAATCAATAAATATTCTGTTCAAAATACTGGACTACATAGTCAGGGTTTACAAGGGAAACAATACAAGACAAATATTTTATAAATTATATGATAATATTCACCCAGAATCAAATCCAAAAGTGTATGGAAGATCTGTGCACTCAGTAGAAGCCTGAAGAATCCATTTGAGGGTCTGGATGCCATGGCAATGTCCCCCATGAGTCCAGCTGGAGGTCTACAGCCCACCACAATGCCTCAAGCAAGTCTGTATCAAGGATCTGCCCTTGGAAGGCGAAAAGCTAGAAAGTTTGCACCAGTGTGATGAAGGATCTGTGCCAACAGGCTGAGGGATCTGCAATGCAGCCAGGAAATGACACTCAGGATAAGAACCAGAGCTCAAAAAAAAAAAGAACCAGAGCTCACCATAAGAGAACTACAGCCATCCTCAGCTACAGCAAGGACCAAAGCTTCTCTGATAAGAATAGGTGAGTTCCTCTTAGGAAAACCTGCATGACAAGCTTCTCCAAGGAGAATCAATAGCACCATCTCTTCCCCTCCAGTTTTCTTTTTTATGCTGTTGGCAACAATCTTCAGGTGGATCTTCCACACCCAGTACCGTGCTGATTCGGCTCAGCTGGGCATTACAAACTGACCATTAGCTAATCCACTACAACAGGTTCAGCAAAGACTTGCATGCACCATTGCACTGTGAGCAGGAAAGATGTGACCTTCAACTCAGCAAACTTTTAAAAGCCTTTTCTTACTTCTCCTTAACTTTGGCTTTGAAGTAAACAATCCCTGGTAGGGGTTCTCCTCCATCCCAGATTCCAGAATGAATTGGACATCTACAACATAATAATCATGGAGTATGATGGCAGGTATTTAGGAACCAAAATATGATCCAGGCAAAAAATAATCCTGGGGCTGGCCAGACAGCTCAGCAGATTAAAGTGCCTGCTTAGGCAGATGCAAGGACCAGAGCTTTGGGGGTTCTATGCCCAGTCTGCTATGCTGGCCCCACCCTTGAGGCACACTGAGATGCCAACTGAGACTGGGCATGGTGGCACAAGCCTATAAGGGGCATTATAGAAATAAACAGGAGATTCAAATACTGGATGTTAAGAACCACAGACCTTTTATTTCCAGTACTAGGTTATGAAGCCTGGGTCTCATGATGAGCAAGCTCTTTCCACTAACCTACATCCCCAGCCCTTAGGTACAGATTTAAAATACCATGAGGAATAGATTAAAAAGCACAGAAAGAAAAGGGGATGGTATATACAGAAATGTAATATAAGACACAACGGAAATGTCTAATGAAAGATTAAATACAATCCCAGAGAAAAGGAGTCAGAATGTAGCAAAAGCAATGTTTAAAAGAGCATGTATACAATGAAATACATGAAATATTATAAGTATACACAGAAAAAGAAAAAATAAAAGCCTCCCTTCTACTACAGTTCCAACCATTAAGATGACTAAATGATGAAGCTAGAAACCCCAGTATGTGGAAAACGGTAAAAATGATGAGGCATAAATTATCAATAATTGCTAAAACCATGATCAAAGTTTGGTGGGAATAGAACAGCTACATAATTTCAAAGAACATACTACAACACAGAAAACAGTAACTTTTATGAAAGGAAAAATTGTGGGAAAAACCTGACAAATACCTTAAAAAAACAAAAAGTTAACATCTGTAATAAATACAAAGTAGGCATGGTGGCCCATGTATGCAATTCCATCATTCTGGGAGACTGAGGAGTATTGCAAACTTGAGCCTAGTCCAGACAGTGTAGTGACTTGGTGAGACTATGTCAAATTAAAACACACACACACACACACAACTGTTGATGCAGTTTGGTGCAAAGACCCTGGATTTAAGCACCCAGTATCTGCCTCCTGATATGTTACACTGAGGAAGACAAAAATACTAACAGAAAAAGAAAAATGATAGCAGGGAAATGTATGTTATACATTACTATTTCTATAATAAGATATAAGTAATTGAGTGGGGCGTGGTGGTGCATGCCTGTAATCCCAGCACTCGGGAGGCTGAGGCAGGAGGATTGTTGTGAGTTCGAGACCAGCCTGAGCTACAAAGTGAGCTTAAGGCCAGCCTGAACTGCATAGTGAGACCCTGTCTCAAAAAAGACAAAAAAAAAAAAAGATATAAGTAATTGAAATTATATTTTTAAAGTATGATTGAAGGTAAAACTCTCAAAGAAACTGGTGAAGGCAAGAACTATGAGTAAAACCACAACTTAACAGCAACTACCACAAAAAATCAACAACTGGGATCTCATCTTATTAAAAAGCTTCTGCACAAGAGAAACCACCAACAGCATGAAGGGACAACCCACAATGAAGGAAAAAAGGTTTCCCAGATATATCTCAGAAAAAGGATTACTACTGAGAACATATAAAGAACTCAAAAAAATCAGACCTCCCAAATTTAAAGACCTAAGCCAAAAATGGGAACCTAAGATGAACACGCACTTCTCCTGTGAAGAAACACAAGCAGCAAATAAACATGAAAAATGTTCAACATTACTGGTCATTCGAGAGATGCACATTAAAAAGATTCCATCTCAAATCCCAGAAAAAATGGCTATCATCAAGAAATCAACTAATATCAAAAGCTGTGGACTATGGGGATAAAGAAACCCTTCTCCACTATTGGTGAGTGTGTACATGGTACATCTCTGTGAAAAATCAGTGTAGAAATTCCTCAAAAAACCAGGAGTAAAAGTTTCATTTGACTCAGCTATTACTCTCCTCCTAGTTATGTTCACAAGGGAATTAAACACAGCATATCACAGTGATATATGCTCTCCCATGTTTATAGTGGCATGACTAACAATAGCCAAATCTTGGAAACAATCCAGGTACCCAACTGGTGAATGGATAAAGATGATGTGATTTTTTTTTATACATCTTTTACTCTGCCATAAAAGATGTGCTCCAGACATTTTTAGGAGAACAGATGCACTTTGAGGCCATACTCTTAAGTGAAATAAATCAGACACAATGTGTAAATGCCACAATCTCTGTGGAATTTTTAAAGTATGATTTCTCTGTGAAGGGCCGGGGAGATGGCTCAGTAGAATAAGTGATTCCCTGGCAAGGGCTTGAATTCAATCCCTGGTTCCGTCAAAAAAAAAAAAAAAAAAAAAAAAAAAAAAAAAAAAAAAAAAAAAAAAAAAAAAAAAAAAAAAAAAAAAAAAAAAAAAAAAAAAAAAAAAAAAAAAAAAAGAATTAATATATACTTTGGGGCCAGGGAGATGGTTCAGTGGAATAAGTGCTTCCTTGGCAAGCGCAAGGGCCTGAGTTCAATTCCCGATTCTGCCAAAAAAAAAAGATGACTTCTCTGTGAGAAACTAGAACTGTAAGAACTAAGATGTATCATAAGTTTTGTGGAAAAGGAATAAAATGTACAATGGAGAGGGGAATAAAGAGAGAGGGGAGAAGGAAAGAAGAGAAAAGTAAAAAGAAAATAGAGAAGAAATCATGGAAACAAAGCTCTGTAAAGGGGAAGAGGAAGAGTGGATAAAGAGGTGAAGGAGTACAAATTCTCTATGATGAATGTGATCATTATGTGTAGTTAAAATGCACCAATAAAAATCTGATTTAAAAAATAAAAGTATGGGGCTGGGGAGATTGTTCAGTGGAATAAGCACTTGCCTGGCAAGCGCAAAGACCTGAGTTCAATCCCCAGTTCTGCCAAAAATAAAAATAAATAAATAAAAGTATGACTAAAACCATACTAAAGCTGGAACACTGATGCACTATCTGTAGTCACAGTAATTCAGAAGGCAGGAGGATCCCAAGTTTTAGGCCAGCCTGGTCAACTTATAAAAACCTGTTTCAAAACAAAAAATAAAAGAAAAAAATATATATACGGCTGGGGACATAGCTCAGCAGTTCAACCTCTAATATCTTAAAAATATAAATAAAGCCATACTAAGGTCAGACATGGTCACACACAACTATAATCCAAGCTATTCACTAAACTGAGACACAAATATTCCAAGTACAAGGCTAGCCCAGGGAACGTTAGGGAGACTGCCTTGAAATAAAAAAGCCAGGCATGGTAGCACATGCCTGTAATCCAGGCACAACTCCATGAACCCCAACAGAATGAATCCACCAGGCAACACAAGTTATTAAAAAGAGGAGGGAAAAAACAACAACAGGAAAATAAAATTACAAGCATAAGTCAATACATATCAGTTACAACCACCAATGTAAATGGTCTCCACTTACTAGGCTGACAGAATGGATCAAGAAACTAGATCGAACAATATGCTGCATACAAAACAGCATTAAAAAAAATTCATAGCCTGAAAGTCAAAAGATGGAAAACAATAACCCATGCAACAGGAAACTATAAAAAAGCAGGGCTGGCTATTCTGTTTGTAGATTAAGTGGACTTCAGTCCAAGACTAAGAGAGACAAAGAACAGGTCACTACATGCTTATAAAGGAAACAATCTAAGAGGAAAAGATAACAATCATAAATATATATGTATCAAATACCAGCACAATTAAGCATAGGGTTTCATGGGCTGGAGATATAGCTCAGTGCTACAGCTCTTGCCTGGAAAGATCCTGAGTTCGATTTCTGGTACAAGACAGAAAGACAGACAGACAGAGACATAGGTTTTACTACACAGTTCAGGCTGCCCTGAACTCACTTGATAGCTCAGGCTAGCCTCAAACTTGAAGCAATCCTACTTCAGCCTCCAGTGCTGGGATTATAGGCATGTGCTACCATGCCCAGCCTAAAAAAAGTATTAGCAGACATAAAAAGTCAAATAAACACCAATACAATTGTAATGTGGGACCTCAATAACCCACTGTCACAAACAGATCAATTAGACAAAACAAACAAGGAAATATCAGAACTGAACCAAAACTCCTGAGCAAGCGAACTTAGTAGATGTCTACAGTGTTTCACCCCACATCAGAATCTTCTCAGCTACACAGGAAATATTCTACAAAGTAGGCCACAGAACATGCTTGAGTAAATGCAAAGAAACTGAAATTATCCCTTGTATATTATCAGTCCATAAAGCAATGGGACTAGAAATCAATGACAAAAGAAACCACAAAACTTCATAAACACATACAAATTAAATAACATCCTCCTGAACAACAAGTAGGTCACAGATGAAATTAAAGAAGAAATTAGACAGTTTCTACAATTAAATGATAATGGCAATAAAACATATCAGAATTTACGGGATGCAATGAAAGCAATCCTATGAGAGAAATTTATAGCAGTGAACTCTATTAGAAAAACAGACAAAGCTCAAATAAACAGTCTAATGTTGATCCCTAAGGTTCTAGAAAAAGAAATGAAACTCAATCCCAAACTAATACAAGGGAGGAAATTATAAAGCTCAAAACAGAAATTAACACAATGGGGACAGAAAAAAAAAGTACAAAGAATCAGTGAATTGAAAAGCTAGTTCTTTAAAAGATTAAATAAAATTATCAAACCTTTAGCCAACCTTATCACATCCACTATGGAAATCAGTATAGAGATCCCTCAAAAAACTAAGACTAGAAATTCCATTTGATCTAGCCATTCTCCTAGCTTATCTCCCAAAAGAAGTTAAAGACATCACACCACAGTAAGGTATCCATACCCATGTTCACAACAGCACAATTCATAACAGCTAAATCTTAGAAACAGCATATATGTCCATCAACAGATGAAATAATAAGGAACATGTGCTATTACACACAAAGCAGTACTACCCTGCCACACAGAAGGATAATCTTGAGTCACCTGCAGGAAAATGGATGCACATGGAGACCAAACTCTTCAGACTCAAACACACAAGCTCAAATATTGCATGGTTCATATTATACAAAAAAACTCAACAGATGGCTGGGGAGACAGCTCAGTGGTCTAAACAACTGCCCTGCAAATGCAAGGACCTGGGTTCATTCCCCAGTACTGCATGCCATGCCAGCCCCAGAACCACTGTGCTGGCTACCAAAACCAGGCATGGTGGTGCATACCTGAAATCCCAGCACTACAGAGGCTGAAACTGGAAGATCACTACAGGTCTGAGTTGCATAGTAAGATCCTGTGCCAAATAAATTAATGAAAGATTTTTTTAATTTTTTAAAATTTAATATACATAGAGATAAAAAATAGGAAAAATGAAAAATAAAAGGTATCATATCCAGTGTGGACAATGTAGCTAAAAGTATATATACTGTGACAGCACAACTATCTTACATGTGTTTTATGTTCTTTGGCATATTAATCTGGCCTTTAATCTATATATATTTAAAAAATCTGTATATATAATTCACTTTGAAAGGACTTAGGCACGGGTCAGCTAAATAGCTCAGCGGATTAAAGCACCTCCAAGCAGGTGCAGGGACCAAGAGTTCAATCCCTGTGCCTGCCATGCCAGTGCCAGCCCTGCCCCTAGGGCACACTGATAAGGCAATTGAGACTGGGCCTGGTGGCACATGCCTGTAATCCCAGCTCTTGGGAGGCTGGTAGATAGGAGTCCAATCTAGTAGTAAGACCCTAAACACTCTATAGACCCTTCCCTAAAAATAAAAATAAATGTAAAAACAAACTGCTAGAACTAGAGAAACCTGAAAATTATTTTTGAGCAGCTTTGTATCATATTTCTTGAGTATGATAAATACACTATAGAAAGGAGCACAGTCCTATTCTTTATTGAGATTGTCAACTCATATTTTTTCTCCTTATAATGTAGTGAATTATTAAACTGGTTTTGAAATTTTTTTAGTCTTTTTGAAACAGGGTCAGGCTGGCCTCAAACTTTTAAGAGCACACTTTGTAGCTGAAGTTGGCCTCAACTCTCAGCAATCCTCCTACCTCAGCTTCCCAAACACTGGGATTACAGGCATGTGCCACAATACCTGGCTTGATTTTCAAATATTAAGCCATCTAATTGCTCAAATTGGTTGGACTGTATTACTTGCTTGGAATATATGACTTGCTGGACTCAGTTTGCTTCTATTTTATTTAGGACATACAAAATTAAATCTACCACCAGTATGCCAGTATCATGGTAACCAACCGGGGTAGAAATGACTGGGAAGGGTCACAAAGCAAGCTTTTTTTTTCTTTGTATTTTAATACAGGGTCTACAAGGTCTCACTACACAGACTGGACTTACAGTGATCCTTCTGTTTTCAGCCTCCCAAGCCCTGGGATTACAGGCGCGCACCACCACCATGTTCAGTCCCAGGACGCTCCAGGGGCAGAGCCAGCACAGCATGCTGGCGAGTCTGCTGAGCTATCTGGCTGACCCAAGCAAGGCTTCTTACCCATCATACTCTTGTCTTGATCTGGTTAGTGGCTACATTATTATAATACTACATTTGTAAAACTTCATTAAGTCAAACACAAGCAGTGAGCTTTTTCTGCAATGTAATAGGATAAAGACAATATTTGAAGTTCATTTTATGCACTGTAGTATAAAATGTATAGTACTTAAAAAATTAAGATCCATTAGCAAGAAAAGAAACTTACAGTTTAAAGACCTGCTACCTGGCCTTTAATTTCCTTAGTCTTCTGAAGCATAGAAGAGCTCTAGCCCTGCTCTAGCCTCTCACGGATCACCCACTGAAGACTACACACTGTGGACAGGTCAGCTTTGAGTGTAAAAAGGGGAAGAGGGGGACAGATAAGCTCCTGCGATAATCTCCATGATACAAAGCTAAAGGGAGTCCCTTAAATGAAAAATTAAAACCTTAAGTGTTACTATTAATCATAAGAGGTAGGTACCAACAACACTTTTGGAGATGAGAAGGATTCTGTGATTTGTCCAGGGTTCCACATTTAAGAGCACACAATCAACCACTAGATGTTTTAAGGTTTGAGCTTATGTCATTTAATTACAAAACTGGTTCTTAGTGCTCCCCTAACTTGCCTCCCCTAGAAAGGTTTTTATCTTAATTATCCTAAAGAAAAAGATGGGAGGCATACAGACATATTTTCAATTTGTATTTTCTCCTAGCAATATCTGTACCGTGATGCTTACAAGGATGTGTGTTGTGTGTGTGTGTTTTTTAATTTCTGCTTAAAAGGGACTGTCAGACAGCTCAGCTGAAAAACAGGAGAATGACTCCAAGGCCAACCAGTGTAGTGAGATCCTGTAGACCCTGTACGAAATACATAAAAAATAAATAAATAAAAATCTAAAAATTTCTGTTTAAAGAACAAGTCCCAGGGCAATGACTCAGTTGAATAAGTGCTTCCCTGGCAAGCACAAGGGTCTGAGTGAGTTCAATCCCTGGTTCTGCCAAAAAAAAAAAAAAAAAAAAGAGCAAGTCCCAGCTTTCTTCCCATAAAGCACACAGGCACATGTACTGGGGAAGGCCAAACTTGTGCCAGAATAAAACCTGGTCAAATGAGAGCCACAGCACTGACTCCACTGCTCTCCTTACTCCTGTCTTTGGAAAGTGGCATCAACATTCACAAGAAACAAAACAGGAATTAAAAGAAGAGACAAAGAGTGGCAAGTATTATTATCAAAGGCAAATAACCTAAGACCTGAAAATTTATCACTGTATTTGCCAATGCGACTTTTCTAAGAGCAGTTTAGGTAAAGTAGGGAGGAACTGGTCAAGAACAGAACCAAAATCTGGCATGGTATGTAACCCCAGCACTCAGGGTGCTGAAGGAGGGAGTTTGTTCTGAGTTAAGGCCAGACTGAGCTACATATTATAAGTTCAAAGCCACCTGAACTGCATAGCAAGACCTTGTCTCAAAGAAGAGAAGCAAAGACACTAGAGACCACAGCATAGGGTATTCTTCTGAGGAATTTTGCAATGAAGTCAGAGAAGTAAGGCAGTAGTTGGAGTTACAGGAAAAAGTGATTTTCTTTATGGGGAGAGAAAAGATGTTTCTATGGAAAAGGAAAAATTAATGACAGATGAAAACATAGAATTTAAGTCAGCACTATGTAGCCAGCCTCCTACTTTCCAATCCTAAAAGTATGCTCAGTGTTTTACTCAACAAGGCCAGGATGACTGTGTAATACTTATATATCCATGTCAACTGTGTCAGTAAGATAAAAATCTCAGAAGTTAGAGTCACCGTCATGAAGAATCTGTACATTTTAAAAATATATATTGTCAAAAGTTAACCTACATTTCTACCAATGGTTCATGAAAACACCTATTTCTCTATACTAACCATCTCCATATAATTGTATTCATTTTTGCCAACATAATATTTTAAAAATTATAAGTTAAAGTGTAAATTTGTATTTCTTTACTTGAATAAATAAAACTTGAAAGTGGGGCCCAGGAGATAGTTCAGCAGAATAAGAGCTTGCCTGGCAAGTGTAGGGTCCTGAGTTTAATCCCCAGTACCACAAAAAAATAAAACAAAAACAAAACTTCAAAGTGTATGCCTACAATCCTAGGTACTCAGGAGGTTGAGAAAGAAAGAATGCAAGTTAAAGGCCAAGCAGGGCAACTTAGGGAGACCCTACCTCAAAATAAAAATAAAGGGGTTAAGCATGGTGTGGCACACACATGTAATCCAGGCACTGTGGAAGGCTAAGGCAGGAGGACAGCAAGTTGAAGCCCAGCCTAGACAACTTGGCAACTTAGGGAGATCTTGTCTCAAAATTTAAAAATTCTTCAAGCCTCAGGATTCAACTGAATGAGAATGCTCTATGTCCAATTCCCAGTACTGCAAACAATAAAATATTAAAATTATATATTAATAAATAAATAAGCACTGGAGATGAAGCTCAGCAGAATATTTGCCTAGCATATGCACAACCTTGGCTTCAAGCCCTAATAGCATATACAAATAAAACAAAAAACACAAACACACTTAATTCCTTAATTTGACAATTTCTTAGAAATTGGAACATAAATTTATACTCCTAAGAACTTACCCCCCAAAAAACTGGTAATACTGTGTTCATGCAAAGCTCATAACACAGAGCTCATGGCAGCACTATTCACAATAGCCTAAGAATGAACACCCCATGTCTATGAGCTGATCAATGGGTACGTAAAATGTACAGACAACGGCTTATTCAGCCATTAAAAAAAGACAAAGTACTAATGCATGTTACAACATGGTGAACCTAAAAATCATAATACTGAGGGGGGAAAATGTAGAAAAGACCAAACTTAAAGGAAGTATCTAGAATAGCCAAATCAGTAGAGAAAGAAAGCTGACAGGTGCTTTCCTGGGCTCTGGGAAAAATGGGAGTAAGTGCTAATTAAATATAGGGCTTCCTTTCAAGTGTGATAAAAAGTGTTCTAAAATTACGATGATAATGATTGCATAACTAAATATACATTTTAAAAAAATGAATTTCACATTTTAAATTAGTATCTTATATCTCAATAGGCCTATACTTTAAAAAAACAGGAATGCACCCTAAAGGTTATAAAGCAGCAGACAAAAATGAACCCATAAGCGCCTGCCTGGCAAGCATAAGGTCCTGAGTTTGAGCCCTGGTACCAAAAAAAAAAAAAGAAACTTTGAAAAGAAATGATACCAGTTTTTTGTAAAAAATTTCTCTCATGTACACTCTACATGCAGACACACATTCACACACAAACATATACACATACTATGTACACACAAAAATCCTAGAAACGTGTAGACTAAACTATAACAAGTTCTCAGTGGCAAAAATAAGGGACACTAGAATTTTCATAGGAGAAAATAAAAGATTCTATGACCATTTTGCTTATTGGTTCTCCTGGATTCCAAGTTAGTATATCTTTTGGGGTAAGGGGTCATCCTGGGGATTTAACCCAGGAACCCAAACATGCTAGGCCCATGCTGTATTACCACATTATACCCCTAACCCTTATCTATTTGCAAACAGGTTCTAAGTTGCCCAGGATGGCCTTGAACTTGCAATCCTCCTGCGTCAGCTTCCTAGGTATTGAGATTACAAGCAAGCACCACCATGCCTGGCTAATACATAAAAACTTTTAAATGGAATATATATTACTGTTTGAAATTTTAAAAGCTTGAATTTTATATCTTGTGTTACTCACCAAGTCACTAGTCTGATAAATGCTTTCTGGTCCTTACTTTTAAAAATTAGGTAAGTTTTACTCTAGTCACTAAAAAAATTCCCCAAATGAACATCTCTCTTAGAGGTGACAATAATATTGCACAGTTGGAGTTTCACTTCAGTTCCAGGACAGGGCAAGTATTGGGGAAGGGGAGAGCCTGAAAAGGCTGAGCATAAAGCCATAGTATCCCTAGCACAATTCTAAGTCTGGAGGCAGGAAGAGAGGACTTTATCCTCTTTTAATTAAACATGGAAACACTAGCTAGCTTTCTGAAAGACATACAAGAAAATTAGTCTTTTGTGAGTAGTGGTAACAGAAGAGGGATACAGGAAAGTTACTGGGATGCTAAAAAACACCCAGAATGTATTTTACCTACAAAAACAAGCTCCAAAACTGGAAAGAAAAAATATAAAAAGTACAAGAAGCTGGACATGGTGACATACACATGTAATTCCAGCGCTTAGGAGGCTGAGGCAAGAGGATCACCCTGAGTTCAAGGCCAACCTGGACTACACAGTAAGCTCAAGATCAGCCTAAAAAAAAAAAAAAAAAAGAAAAAACTTAATTTTGAAATATGGAGATTTTTAAATGAATAAAATATTTAAATTGCATATATATTGCTAATGACTCCCAAGTCTGGTTTTTGCTTTATTAAAGTAACATATGTGCCACAAAACTTCAAACAATACAGAAAACTTTGGCATAGAAACAAAGCAATCATGCCAGTTCTAATGCTTAACTTCATGAAACGATGAACAGCACAAATGCTATTTATACGTCACCCACCTTCACTGAAGGAACAGTCACTCAGTTCCACCAGCAAATATCCACCATCTAGCTGTGATTATTATTAAATTTGCTTATATCCAATTAGTTCTAAAATTTTATGTAGCTGTAAAATTATCTAAAATTATCTAAAACTATAGGAGCTTGCCCATTCGCTCAGTTGTTTAAGTGTCTCCTTAAGTGAAGGCAGTCAGCCTCAGGATACTGTGGTTCAATCCCCAGATTCTCATGTCTGACTAACCTGCCCTTAAAGCATCCTGAGACAGCCAAAAAATAAAAAATAAATAAGTAAAACTACACATATTTAGTGAAGAGTAAAAACCTTATCAAACTTAGCATAAATGAGTATTCAATAAATGTAAATAAAGGCATTGACTTAAGCCTGGAGTTGAAGCCTAGGTAACATGTTTTCCCCCCTCTCAAAACTATACACAGAATATATTAATACATACACAAAAGAATTAAGGAAGTTACAGACTGGCCCATCAAACAGGGTTAATTCTGGGTTAATTCTGTCTTAAAGACAGAATGCTGTGACAATAAATTAAGAATATAAAGGCACTCGGAAATTCTGATAAAGAAACTATTTAGATATGATGCTGCCCCATGGACTCTAGATTTTCACAAAGAGAAAGAAAAATTCAGTGTCTTCTCACGGAATTGTATGTCACTTTTTTATTTGGTGGTAGTGGCATGTGTTCCTATCTTTAGTGATGTCCAAGAAATAGAGGAAACGGACAAAAATGTTCCTGCAGATACTAGAGTCCAGCTTCATCAGATGAAAAGGAAGTAGAAAGTTTTAATAGCTGGAAAGAAAGCACAGCTTTGCTGCTTCTGACCTATGGCTTCAAGATTTCCAAACATTTAATAGAAGTAAAATATCCATTTGAAGGGTGAAAGTTATTTAAAATAAGCTGAATAGAAATCGTGTAATTATAGTACTCTTTAGGTTACGAAAACATATTTAACATACCTTAATAATGTAAATACATGTCTATCAAGGGTGCTACAAATTCCTGTATCACATTACTTACTTTCCCATCCAGCCTGCCTCACTCAACACACTTGTCCATATTAAATCTTCTAACAAATATAATGTATCTGGATAACATATATTACCAAATTTCTAACAGAGCAGGGAAATGGCATGAAACGTTCAATGTCAAATATTAGGAGACCTGACTAAATAAATCTATGAGCTTTAAATTCTAATAAGACGACAAATATAACTCAATTTTACTTTATTTTTTTCAATTTTATCTTGTTATCCTTAGAATAGTTGAATGTTCATTTACTTATATGACAAGCTGGCTAGTGGTTAAGGGTAAACTCTGAACCTGGACTGCCTACATTCAAATCCTATGTAACAACTGTGAAACCTTCAGTAAGTTTTACTCCATGGCCTCAGTTTCCTAATCCATAAAGCTAAAGTAATAACAGTACTTACACCTCATGTTTGGGTTTTTTTGTTTTGTTTTGTTTTGTTTTGAGGATTTAAGGACTTTAAACATATGAGCCGGGCACTACATTACATGTCTATTATCCCAGAACTGTGGAAGGCTGAGGCAGAAGATTCTAACTTAGGTTCTAGCCCATTCTGGGCAAATTAGTGTGACCCTGTCTCAAAGTAAAATTAAAGGGCACGACATACAGCTCATCACAAAGACCCTGGGTTCAATCCCCAATATGGTAAAGAGCTGGGGGAACTTGACATATACACACAATTTTTTAAATTAAGTTTACTGGTACATTTTAGATATATACAATGATCACATTCATCATAGGGTATTTGTACCTATACATAATATACCTTGATTCTTACACAAGATGTTTTGAATAACACTTGGCACCTAATAAGCACCATACAAGTGTTAAATGCTATTAATATTAGCTAAAAAAAATTTGTTTAAAGAACTGAAATCAGGAAGGCTGGTCAAAGAGTTCAGTGGCATAAGTATCTATCTGATAAGCACAAGGTCCTGAGTTCAATCCCCAGTACCGCAAAAAAGGAAAAAGAAAACAACTGAAACCATTTTACAACTTAAGAAGAATGCTCATTCAAGAGATTACTAAAGAGGAAGCCGGGGAGATGGCTTAGTAGAATAAGCACTTCCCTGGCAAGTGCAAGGGTCTGAGTTCAATCTCAGGTTCCCCAAAAAAGAAAACATACAAGGCACAGTCTTACATACCTGTTTGGAACACAAGTTCTTTCCCTCCTACACCTGCTGCCTCCAAGTTAATAAAAGCACGAATCAAGCTGGCCCATGGATGCTGAGTAATGAAACCATGACTGGCCTTAAGGAGAAAGAAAGAAACAATCTTTAAGCGTTTGATATGAGAAAAAGAATACAAACACAAAATAATTTCTCAAAAATGTTTATATTTCCATGCACAATGACCATGTACAGGCTGCTGGATGAAATCAGTCACCTATCACAGAAGCAGCCTAGTTACTATGAGTGTTGTCAAGTAACATGCTCAGTTAAGTGGGAGGCTGTGCAAAACAGCAAAAACACAACCCACATGCCTGAACATTCATGCCATGTGCCTGCTTAAAGACATCTTGGAAACAACAGGGTCAAAGAAAATCAGAGGTACATGCCCATAATCCTAGCACTCAGGCAGGACTGGCAAGGTGAAGTCCAGCCTGGAAAACTCAACAACTTGGTGAGGCCCTATCTCAAAATTTAACAATTTTTAAAAAGAACTAAGATACACTTCAATACAAAAGGCCTAGATTCAATCCTTAGTACCACAAAAAATAAAAATCACACTGCCATTCCCTGGGTGACTAGTTTTAAATTGAGTTTTGCAAATATTGAAAATATCTACAAAAATGGATTTTTAATTGTCTTTTTTTTTGGAGGGGGTGTCTGGAAATTGAATTCAGGACTTTGCCACTGAGCTATATCCCCAACACCATAAATAGATTTTTAAAGTACTGTAAAATAAAATATTCCTTTGCATGTCATTTTAACACTACTCACATGATTTAAAATGTGTTAACTATTATTATCCTTATTATTCAAGCCTAGTACTCAGCACAGTAAAATCTTACTTGCAAGACATTTTCCTCAGCACCATTGAAGAGAAACACCACAGCATGCTGCAAAGCTTCTGAAGATGTTGACAGGACTCGAAGGACTTCCAGCATCACTGAACAACTAACTGCATCATCACTGGCACCTTCAAATCAGAGAAAACATATCTGCTTCTCAGATTTCAAAGTCTTTACATTATGAACCATGATAGCCTCAGGGAAGCATCAAAATAGCTCCCTGACCAGTAGCACAGCACTCATCATCAGGTAACAATTATACCCACCAATTGTAAGCCCCACAAAGGCCTTTGTCTGCTTTGCTCATTGACTTGTAGTCAATGCCTAGAACTATACTTGGCTCACTGAAGATAAAGATCTCCTGAACAAATCCAGCGAGACATACAGTTACACTAAGAACTGGCATTCTCAGCAACCCAAGGCCTTTTGCATCCTTTATCCTTAGGAATAGCCTCCATAACAAACTCACTTCTGGTACATATGGCTTCCTCCATCACCCACTTCCACCCACTCCCTTGTTTTCCTATAAAAATCATCAAAGCTGCAGATAATTCCACATCTACAGAAGGGTCAGTTTGGACAGTACAGTATTTTCTAATGCTTTTCCAAGGGAATCATATGATAAAAAAGTACAAAGAATAAAACTAGTAAGACACAGAAAGGACAAAAATGACCTAAATTGTATCCCTAACTCCTTCATTAAAAAAGTAGACAACTTAGTCTCACCTCCTATCCTCTCAACTCAGGAACTTTGTGCTGTGGGGTCAGCTCTTAAGAGTTGGGAGAGATCAGCAAAAAGGATGGGAAAAAACAAAGCTGTTTTTTTGTTTTATTTTTTTTTTTATATTTTAGGGAAGGGTCTACAGAGTGTTTAGGGTATCACTACTAGATCGAACTCATAGTGATTCTCCTGTTTACAGCTTCCCAAGTGCTGGGATTATAAGTGTGCACCACCAAACCCAGTCTCAATCACCATCTCAGCATGCCCTGGGGGCGAGGCCAGCACAGCACACCCAGAGGATGGAACCCCTTCCCAAGCCTGCTTGCAGGAGCTTTAATCCGCTGAGCTATATGGCCTGCCTGGGAATAAACAAAGAGACAAAAGCTGAGGGGCCAGGGAGATGGCTCAGTAGAATAAGCCTTTCTCTGGCAAGCCAAGGATCTGAGTTCAATCCCCAGTTCCGCAAAAAAAAAAAAAAAAAAAAGAGAGAGACAAAAGCTGAAGTGAGGTGAAGCCCTCTCCAGATAGGAGGAAAGGCAAGTGCATTTAATTAATTATACATTTAACAAAGTTAGTGTCAAGTGACACAGCTACGCCCAGCTGACTGAAGCAACTTGTATTGCCGTGGGCCTGCTTTGTTCTGGGACCTGCCACTTTCTAACTTCAGCCACTCCTGACAACTCTGTAGGTTAATCAAGAGATAAAGAGAGGGGGCCTGGGAGATGGCTCAGTGGAAAGTGGAATAAGCGCTTCCCTGGCAAGCACAAGGGCTTCAATTCCTGGTTCCGCCAGAAATAAAAACAAACAAACAAAAAAAGAGATAAAGAGAACTATAGTCCCTAGACTTTTTTAAAAGCTTGGTGGCCAGGGAGACAGCTCAATAAAATAAACACCTGCCTAGCAAGCACAAGGTCCTGCGTTCCATCCCCAATACCACAAAATAAATAAAATAAAAATCTCTAAAAGCCTACCTATTTGATGATACTCATGCAATTAAGTTATTCAGGGGGAGAGAAGATGTTTTATAGCACAGGAGATCAAACCCAGGTCCTACTGTATACTGGGAAACTATGCTACAATTGGGCTGCATACTTGAAAGCTTGGTTGGACAACTCAAGGTTTTGTTAACATGTCAAACATGATACTTATTTTTTATCTTTCCACAGCATAGATTGAAACAGTTACCCAGGAACCAATACAACCAAAATCTGCTTAAAAATAAGGAGTTTGAGGCCCCTGCAGAAAGAAGTAAAAATGGACTGCTGCTAAACCTCAGTGATAGATATACTCACATTAAACTGTTTTTCTAGGGCTGGGGAGATAGTTCAGTGGCATAAGCACCTGCCTGGCTAGTCAAGGCCCTGAGTTCAATCGTAGGTACAAAAAAAAAAAAAAAAATTAAACTGTCCTTCTATGTATCTGTAATTTTCCATAATAAATTTAAAGAGGACTGAAACTAAACACTATCATAACTCAGTCAGTGGTATTTCTGAACCTATGCAGTAGCTACAAAGGGTATGACAGAGTTTAGTGAGGACTGCAGAACAAGAAAGACTCAGAAGTAAACTTTGGCTCAGTGGAATAAGCGCTTCCCTGACAAATGCAAGGGCATGAGTTCAATCCCCAGTTCTGCCCCCCCCAAAATAGAAGTAAATTTGGATCTATTGCTTGTTCATTTTCCCTTCTCTTTGTAAGCCGAGGGAAGGAAAACCTGATTGCCAGCCACATAGATATTTGTTTAGGCTATGTTAAATTCCAGACTGTATTCCTACTCAAGAAGAAACACTGTTTTGGTGGTCATTACTGGATTATATTTTAGTCAAAGTGAAACAAAAATAAGAGTTATATACTATCAAGTGAGACATACACAGTAAATAGTACCACTATCCAAAAACCAAATGATACAAATTTTTCATTTTGTGAGTTACTTGAAATCAAAAAGCAAACTTTCTTCAAAGTAAAAAAGAAATTGAAAGTCCTTATAGGATTTAACAAGTTAAACTATCCAGTCATGTTCCCCTATACTAATAGTTCTGCTCTCTTACAAGAGAACTAAAGGGTTAAATACTTTTAATGAAGTGAAAGGAAGTAGACACTGCACTATTTAAAGAGGCTGAGTGATTAACCAACATCCCTTTCCACTTAGAATTAACACTGAAAGTGAGGCTGCTAAGAATAATTCAATGCCTCTTCTATCAGTGACTTAGAGAACTACAAAGCAGACCCAAGAAGATAACTAAGACCTTTCTGGGGTAGCATTACTCTGAACTGGCTTCAGTTGAGTCACAGATACACTGCTAAGAACTTAAAACAACAGTCAGGGGATGAGAGGATAGCTCCCATGACACAGAACTTACCTGAAGCACAAGACCCTGGTTCAAACCCCAGTATTAAGCCAGGCATGCTGGTACACTCAAGAGGCTGGGGCAGGAGGATCAAAGCCAGCCTGAACTTTTAAATAGTAAGAGCCTGTCTCAAAAATAAATAAATAAATAAATAAATAAATAAATAAATAACTCCAGCATCATAGAAAGAGCTGGGGAGATAGTGCAGTGGTCTAAGCACCTGTCTAGCAAGTGCAAGGACCTGAGTTCTATCCCCTGTACTGCATGCCATGAAAGAGAAACAGAAACCAGGCAAGGTGGTGCATGCCTATAATCCCAGTGCTGGGGAGGCTAAAGCATGAGGATCACTACAAGTAGAGCATACTACAATGTATGAAATAAATATTTAAAAAAAGAAAGAAAGAAAACTTATGCTTCAATTAGATTATCCATTAAGGATTTGGGTGGGCCAGGGAGACAACTCAGTAGAATAAGTGCTTGCCGCAGCCTCCGAGTGCTGAGGTTAGAGTGTCTCCCCACATAGGGGTGTTATATTTTTTCACCTTTCATACACAGTATCAAGTATTACAAGTTATCAGAGTCCTTTAAAGTCCTTTAAAAGATGGTGTTCTTGTGAACCATTAGAACGTGTTTTTACATGTAACTTCATAGGACCATCTAAATCAATAGTCTGAAGGAAATTTCTGTAAATAGTAAAAATGATCTTTCATGTGTTCATGAAATGGGGTATTACCCCAGTTTTGTTTTTGGGGGGGTTTTTTGCAGTACCGGGGATTGAACTCAGGACCTTGCACTTGAGGCAAGCACTTATACTAACCAGCCTTTATTTATTTATATACTATACTTGCCATCTCACAACTGGCTGCCCAAGACTCAAAGTCCTTTCTTTTCCTTTCTCTTCTCACTTGTCAAAACGACATTGCTTGGCCAACCAGATAGCTCAGTGGATTAAAGCACCTGCTTTGGCAGACACAAAGACTAGGTTTGATCCCCAGCTCCACATGCCATGCCAGCCCCACTCCAGTGCACTGACAGCGACTTATACTGGGCATAGTGGTGCACACTTGTAATCCCAGCTCTTGGGAAGCTGAAAATCCCAGCTCTTGGGAAGCTCCTTGTAGGAGGATCACTACAAGTCTGAACATGTAGTGAGACCCTGTAGACCCTGTACTAAAATATATATTAAAAAAAAAAAAAAGGCATTGGTCTTTGTTGAAGATGCTATACAAACCAGGTAACATAAATCTCTGAAATTTACCCATTTTCCCTGGGTAAATTATACATGATACAGATATAGAGCAATTATCTTTTTCTTGTCAATCTATCTTTTCATAATTTAGTGGTCTACACCACCTAAAAATTATGAAGGGTAGAGGAAAAAAAGAGCCAAAAGGATCACTAGCTAGACTCTAAAATATCCTTCCAAATGCAGCTGCAGGAACTGCCTAAGCAGGAAACCCAGCATCTGATCCCAATTCCACCTCTCACCAGTAGTGATCAGCTGAACACATTCCAGTGTCAAATGAGGAAGCTGAGCCAAATGCCATCTCGGATCTAAAATGCTACACCACCACTGTAAAATACTACTTTCTATTGTTACCTTAAATACTGAGCACATTTTTCTGAGATCTTATTAAGTAATTCTAAGGATTTTCATTTATGACAAACATGATTATTAGTCGCTGTGCTAAACATTAAGTACTGTATTCTATTTTGCCTGTATTTTTCACAGCAAGAATTGAAGTTAATTAGCTAACAATGTTGTACACTCCCAGTGGACAACAGAAAATACTAAAAGTGATGTCCTTCAAGCTATGCATCACTGTCAAAGACTGCTTGTTAGCTGGAGTCCCCAAAGCCTATTACAACAATTAGTTGCATAAACATTTGAAGCAACAGAATCTGATTATACAACACAGGCACACACATAGTCCAGTAACACTGATAAGGGCAGATCAGAAACTTTATGTACTGTCATTGAGTTGCTGGTATTATGTTAAAAATAATGACGTGAGCTGAGTATGGTAGCGTGCACCTGTGATCCCCAGAACTCAGGGGGATGAGATAGGAAGATTGCTCTGAGTTTGAAGCCAGCCTGGGCTACAAAGTGAGTTCAAAGCCAGCCTGAACTGCATAAGAAACCCCGTCTCAAAAGACAAAACAAATTTTAAAATAAATAAAAATAAAGCACTCAGGAAAAAAAAGTATGATTAGATTCTATACTGGTATTTATTATCCTGTCCTCCAACACACTGAAAAAAAGACAACAAAAATGGTCCCCAGAACTGCTCAAGGAGCTTAGGGTAATGTTAATAAACGCTCTGTATTGCAGTGACTTAAGATGACTGCTAAGCAGACACATACCTGGTGAGCCTGGCACTGAGTCAAAATGGCAGTTAGCCAGGATAGCATGCTGAGCTCCGGCTCTGGGTTCCAGCTTCACCACAACATTGGTGATATTGTCATAGTAGCTTGTGAAACCTCCCAAGAAATCAAGGCTAAAGGAGCCTGTGGGCCGCTGCACGTCTACTGAAATCTTGTGAAGGCTGTTGCTTTGAACTTCAATGAGTTTAATCTGTTCCAAAAGGTATTGCACTGTCAGAATTTCATTTTCTGGACTTCCCGTAGTCCTGGGGCCAATGGCTGTTATATGCTCAAGATAATCTCTGAAAGCAAGCAAAAGAATGACAAACACTTGTGGATTTAAAATTAACACCTAGCACAGAGCAACTTTTCCACTATACACTTTTTCCTCTTCCAAAAAAATTGGTTCTCCAACTTCTGTGAAAAAGAATGCCTTTAATTATTTCAGATACCCTGACAAAAGCATTTATAGTTACATCATTTTACGACCCAGGAGATTAACACCTACAAAGTTATCTCCACCCACCTCTTTCCCAACTTTTAAGAACCCTTATCAAATTATTATAAAGACTAGGGGTTACAGTATATTCAAAATCTGTAACTCCTAAAAAATAAATAGGTCAGAACTCAACCTCACTGGGCTGCAGTCCTGAGAGTTATCAATTCTGAGTTACCAATCCTAAAAGGCAGAAAACACAATCAAGAGGTTATGTAAGCAAAGAAAAAATGTGTGACAGTGAAAAATGGACTCTATCTTCCTTCCATGCATACAAGACCTAATAACTTCAATTCAGACCAAAATCAGCTATACTTCTTTTGTTTGTAATTTAGGGAAGGCTTTACAAGGTGTTCAGTGTCTAACTACTAAATCGGACTCGTAGTGATCCAACTGTTTACAGTCTCTCAAAAGCAGGGGTTACAGGCGCATACACCACCATCCCCCGTCTCAATTGCTGGCTCAGCACACCAGGCCCAGGGATGGAACCCTGACCCCTGCGCTTGATTGCAGGCGCTTTAATCTGATGAGCTGTTTGGCCGGCCCTTTACTCGGTTCTTCCATTAGTTTTTTGTTTTGTTTGGTACTAGGGATTGAACTCAGGACCTTGTGTTTGCCAGTAGGGGCTCAAGCCACTGAGCTATCTCCCCAGCCCTTATACTCCTGAGAACAAAAACAAAAGAATTTTTGTCTTTCAACTCCAAGTGAAGAAAAAGAGGACAGCGTCCAGAAAGTTCTTGGGAAAAATAAGCTTTTTGCATTTTGCATTGAAAGAAAAAGTTAAAACACAATGGTTAATGAAACTCTCTGCTACCACACGATTTCACAAACTTTAAGACACAGTATTTTTGATTTGGGGCCAAGGATATAGCTCAGCCTCAGGGTGCCTGCGTGGTAAGCATGCAGTCCTGAGCTCTAGTCCTGGTTCCAAAAAAAAAAAAAATGTCTTTGATTTTATCACTTTTTCCCCCCTTCAGAACCGGGGATTAGAACTGAGGCCCTTGCACTTGCCAGGCAAGCGCTTATTCTATTGAGCTATCTACCCGGCCCGATTTAATCACTTTTTAACAACTTTAAAGTTAACACTTAGCCAGGCGTGCACACTGGAAGGCAGAAGCAGGAAGACTGCTGCAAGTTCAAGACGAGCCTCGGCTACAGTGAGCTCGAGCACAGCATGAACCACGCCACCCCAAAAAAGTGTCAAACCTTAACATAATCACAACAAATCTGTGGGGCCCTGAGACGATCTGATCAGCGAAACTATGCAAATCCGGGCGGGTGGCCTCCCCAGGCACACACCACAGCCTTCCCATCTGGGAAGAGCAGAAAGTTTAAGCACTGCACTGGCCATTTCCAGTACACCGCCACCTCCCCAGCCAGCCCTCGCCACCTAAAGAAATAAACTTAGGCACACGTTTCGCTCTGCTTCACTTGGAATGAAAGGAGTGCCAGCCCAGGTCTGGCGGTTGACTAACAGCCAAATCGTTCCGCGCCCGCCGAGCAGAGCGAGGGTGGACAGCGGCCTCGACCCCGGCCGCCCCCCAGCGCGCCGCGGCGGCCCGCGCACGACGGCGCCCCGCAGGTACCTTGCCTGGCGCGCGTCGAACTCGCCGCGGAGCCCCGCGGGCCGGCGCAGCACGAGCCGCTGCAGCGAGAGCTGCACGAGCGCCCAGAGCGCAAGCAGGTAGAGCGCGAGCCCCAGCGCGGCGCGCGCCTCGGACAGCCCGGTCCCCGCGCCCCGGCCCGCGCCGCCGCCGCTGCCGCCCGCCGGGCTCCTCCTCCGCGTCCTCGTGCCAGTAAGGCACGCGTCCGCGCGGGGCTCCCGCGCCGGCGCCTCCTTCTCCGGCGGTGGCGCGGCCACCGGTCCTTCCCGGCGCTCGGTCCCGACGCGGTGCCGCCTCACAGCCCCAGACTCTGAGCCCCACTCCATGGTCACAAGGCTCAGCCGCCGACCCAACTGCCTGACCCACCACACACCCGGCGGCCGCCGCTGCCGCCGCTGCCGCCGCAGCGCCTCCTAGTGAACGGACGGAAACTGTAAAGGACCAAACTTCCTCTGATTGGCCGCTCACTCAGCGTGAGGTAGCTGGCTGGACGTGATGGCGTAATGCCTGCTGCAGGACTTCCAGGTCTGGTGCAGAGCAGGGTTACCTAGCGAAAACCACCCCTAGGGCGTGATACATGCAGTCCCAGGTAGGACAAAAGGAAAATACTACTACTACTACTAATAATAATAATAATGATACTTTTGAAAAACTGCCAATGGTTCTTAAACTGCATCAGTTGAGGGACTACGGTATGGTCTGGATTAGAGAAAGAACATTAATTAGAACGGGCTTCTGGAAAAGCTCCTAAAATGAAAAACAGGATTTAACAGAAGTGCGACGGTGGAGTGTTTGTGTAGCATGAGTGAGAACCTAGGTTCAATTCTAGCACAACTTGGACAAAAAAAGATATACAATAATAAAAGCTTCATACTGAATACTACTATGAGCATATCATTGTGCTCAGTGCATTAATAACTTTTTCATTTACTTTTCCTAAGAGCCCTTAGGGAAATATTTTATTCGGAACCCTAGTTTCATGGGTCCCCCAAAACAACATTTTGATTCACTGCTGCATATGGTGCTTTGGAAAGAGAAGTATAAAAAACTATTCCCTCCAGAGGCTGTTTTAGTGTGATCCTAGCTATTAATCTGCCTGTTTGCTGGGGTAATATTAGGACCTCTCTGTCTCAAAGTCCTGTGTCCCATGTCCACCTTCACAGAGCTTACATTCTAACAAGGAAAAGATAAACATATTTGTAAATAAAATGTCAGATAGAGGTAAGTGCTGTGAGAAAATTAAGGTAGGGCCTGAGAGACAGAAGTTCCTGTCTGCTTGGTGGGATCAAGGGAAGGTCTGTGTAGATGACATCTGAGGGTATTTGCCTGAAGGGAGAAAGAGCCACATGAGCCCGGAACCCAGCGTTACAGAAATAGGGAAAAAGATCCCCAGAAGTAGCACTGAGTAAGGCTAAAAGAGACAGTGGCAATGAGCAGTGGGAGAGGTGACTGGTAGAAGGCAGGGACCAGCAGAGAGAGGGTCTCCGAGTCATAGCAAGAAGTTAGGGTGTAAGTAATGTTTAACAAAATTACTCCAAGTCTCAATTCCAATCAGAGACAACACTCAGATCATGTAGGCTCATAGTCCTTCATAATGTTTGGCTTTTGAAATATTTGAAGCCACTTTGATCTGTGATTTCATTTGTGTGGAAAGGAGACCACTAGCCAGGCATGGAAGTGCATGCCTGTAATCTCAGCATTCAAAAGGGTGAGTGACAGCACTCGGGAGGCTGAGGCAGGAGGATTGTTGTGAGTTCGAGACCAGCCTAAGCTACAAAGTGAGCTTAAGGCCAGCCTGAACTGCATAGTGAGACCCTGTCTCAAAAAGACAAAAAAAAAAAAAAAAAGGGTGAGTGAGGAGGATCCTGAGTTTGAGGCCATTCTGGGCTACATAGACAAGCTTATCTTAAAGCTGCAGAGCATAGCATATTTTTTATCATGAAAACACATAAATGTGGGTGGGTCAAACTCATGTTTATTCTTTAGAGTATTTCTATTCTTAAATTTTTAATTTTATGGTTATTGTATTAAACAATGTTTAACAGGAAAAAATTCACAAAAGTTAAATTCTGATTTTTAATATTTATTGTTTATTAAAAAGCATCAAAATTTTCAACATCATCTGATTTTTTGGTGTACAAAGTCTAGAAAAGAACAACAGAAATTAATTCCTGTGTGACATGAACTATAATGAGATATCAGTAGCACTTTACAAACAGAAAATAATCTTTAATTATCATAGTTATGCCAGTCTTTACACATGACAGTAGAATGTTCATGCACACCTGTTAGCACATACATTTTGCATTCCCAGTCTTTTTGAAGGATATATCTGACATCTCACTGGTCTTGCTGCTTTGTCAGGAGGCCCTTTCTGTATTATACAATGTGTAGTATAATACACATTGTATACACAAAATATCAATAAGTAAAGTTTTAAATTCTTAATATGTATTATGCAGAACATTTATGAGGCTGAGGCAAGAGAATCATGCACGGTCGAGGCCAGCCTGGGCTACACAGTGAGTTCAAAACCGGCCTCCGTTATATAGGAAGACCTTGTCTCAAAAGAACAAACTAAAACACCCCACAGGATAAATGTCAACATTTTCACATCAGCTGTGTACAAAATCTAAGAAATAACATCAGAAATAAAAATCTGGGTGAGCTACAAGTAAACATAAACAAAAGTCAAACCCAGAAATAATCTTTGCTCCAAATGTCACAACCCCTGCATCTCCAGACAGAGTAACTGCATGTGCCATGCACACGCCTTGCTTTCACAGGCAGCACAGCTTTCCTTTCCTACATGGCAGGCTGTTCCTCTCATCTCTTTTCCTGTTTTATCAGGTGCTTATTACTGTGTTGTACAGTATATACTCAACAGGGAAATAAGATATTAATAAAATAAAATATTAAATGTGTACTGAGTGGGCTGGGGAGATAGCTCAGTGGTCTAAATGCCTGTGGCAAGCACAAGGACCTAGGTTCAATTCCCTGTACCACATACTGTGCCAGCCCTGTGCTGGCCACTGAAATCCGGTGTGGTGGCACACACCTATAATCCCAGCGCTGGGAAGGCTGAGATAGAAGGATCACTATGAATCCAAACTTGTTAGCAAGACCCTGTATCAAATAAATGATTTAAAAAAAAAAATGTGTGCTGAGTGCTTAGGATAGAGATCAACTTTTTTTTTTCCTATTTTACGACAAGGTGTACAGCGTCTCATTGTGTAAATCAGACCAATAGTAATCTTCCTGTTTACAGCCTTCCAAGTGCTGGAATTACAGATAGGTACCGCCATGCCCTGTCTCAGCATGCCCTGGGGGCAGGACCGGCACAGCAGGCAGGCCCAGGGATCTAACTCCCAGCCACTGCATCTAAGCAGCTGCTTTGATCCGCTGAGCTATTTGGTGGGCCCAATAGTTTCACATTAGCCATTTACTTGCTTACAAAACATAAGAGATAAGAGAAAATACCAATAGAAATCTACAAAAAAAAAAAAAAAAATCTTTCCTTCAATTGTCAGTTCAAGACAATCTTCAAAAACCAGGGAGATGGTTCAGTAGAATAAGCGCTTTCCTGGCAAGTGCAAGGGCCTGAGTTCAATCCCTTGTTCTGCCAAAAAAAAAAAAAAAAAAAAAAGACAATCTTCACATATGAGAATTGCATCTTCCATACACAATATCCCTTACGCTGATAGGATGTATGTGGATTATTTTGTAGTGGGAATCAAACTCAGGACCTCATGTTTGCCAGGCAGGCCCCGGGCTTGTTGAGCTATATCCCAGCCCAAGCACATATGTTTTGTTTTCTTGTCCTTTCTTCTGAGGCACAGTTGACCTTTTTTGGTTTTCTTGTTGCTGTAATAGGTCCTTGGGATGCAGTACCTGTCTGCTCACATGTCAACTTACCAGTGTGGTCCACAATTTTTTTGCATAGTTTCCTGGGCAGAAACATTTTCTTTTCCCATTGCTTTAAATGATCTTATGAGTTCTAATACTAATTCTCTAAGAAATTTCTCCATGGTATTTTTCACTTGACATTTTGTTTGTAAACTATCAAACTATTTATACCACACATCTTTAAGATTGAGTAAAACACAGCCATTGGCCAATATATTGTGTTTCAAGTGACATCATAGTTGCTCCATAACTCATCAATATCTACTCCACCTTTCGTTTTGTTGTAGAAAGTTTCCATCTCAGGTTTTCAATTTGTTGAGGTTTGCACATCAATATTCTATCATGGTGCAATGTTGACATCAGCAGTACCAGGTTTTTTTTTTTTGGGGGGGAGGGGGTGTTGTCATGTACAAGGCCAATGTAAATTTTTCTGAAATTCAAAGGTTGTACTATACATTCTCTGTTTTGAAATGGCAACATTTCACTTGGAATTTCTGCTTTATTCCTGTGTACTGTTCCTGCACTGGTCAAGTTGTTCTCTGTTAATAAATGTAAGATTAACTGAAAACTGGGAAACCAATTGTCAAATGGTCACATTCTGATATGTTTGGGAGATGGCAGCAAAAAAAAAGTGTGTTCACAACATCATTTGATTTATTACTGTTATGGTTTGTGTCTTGTTATACCCCAGAAGTCCCATGTAAGTGATGGGGCAGGTGCGGCTAGAGGAACAAGTAGCTTCAGGGGTGGGGCCAGAGGATCAGGGCAGGGCCCAAGGGGAGGGGCCAGAGACGCATGAACCATTAAACTGGCTAGCCAGTGCTTCTTGAGAGGTGTGGAGAGGGTCATCCTGGACACAGCAGTGCCCTAGCCTCTCCTCCAGTGTCTTGAAACCTCCAGTAACTGTAAGCTAAATAAACCTTTCTTTCCCTCATTTTGAGTGTCAGGTATTTGTCCCAGCCACAAGATAAGAGTAACTAAGACAATTACTATATGAATAAGGTTGAGCTCTAGGATAAGTTTCTAACTTGAAAACATAATATAAGTCTTTGCATCTACAACAGCATAAATTTTAATGTATTTGGTACAGAATCTCACTCTGCAGTTTGGACTCATAATAAGAGCATAAATTTTTATGCCATATTTAGACCCATTGTTTTTTCCATAAGTCTTTTACATTTCTGTGATCACCATGAGAAATCCCTGCTAAGCACTGCAGACCTATGAATACTTTCAGTTCAGCTAGTGTGGTGTCATAATACACACATTTTTGAATATGGCTTTTGGTGTGAACAGAACATTTTTCTTGTATCTCAGCCTTTTGTTATTTCACTGCATTTTTGTCTGTTACAGTTTCCAATATTGAATAGCGGTGTGGAAATTCTGTTCAGTACATTTATCTCTGCCAAGACCCTCTATTTTTGAACCTACTTCTAAGTCTGGATCGTTCCATTTGGTTGTGTGATCACTTCACAATACTTCAACTAGTTTTTCAACTACGTGGCTATTTTCTTTACCATCTAAATCAAGGAAATCTGGACTCCCTATGTCTGTATCAGTCGATGCTTGCTCCATTTCACTGTCACAGGAACTTTAGCCCATGTGGCCAACATCAGAGGCATCATCACCATCATCATGGGTCAGGCGTTATCCCTCAGTGTGTAAGAAGATTTTATATCTCTCAGATCAGCTGTGACCTTTGGAAGTTAAAGGACCAGGAATGATTCTCATATCCAAGTGACAATACAGTTACTTGGTCGGTTGGTTGGTTGGCTGGGTTTAGATCTCATAAGGCTGAAGCTAAGATCTCGGGTTGTTGCTAGACAGTCAGTTGTTCTGATTTCCAAGTTCTAAAATAGAATATTAAAGAGTTGTAAATACAGTCAGTTACAAGGCTCATCCTCCCCAGATGAGGCTGCCCAGGAGTTGGCAGGAAATAACATTTTAACAGGCCTGCAGGTCACCTTTATAAATCTGCTTCTTCAGAGCTTCATTACCCCATGACCTGAGCTATCTTTGGCACCTAAGGGGGAGTAAGAGCGCATCACTTGGTCCACTCCGACAAACCAGCTTGTACGCTCCACTGTCTATCTCCCATAGCAAGTGGGGCAAGGAGTGCACGGCTTGAATTAGATCTGACCCTCCCAGCCCCCAACCTGCCTGCCAGCAGTGAACTCAGCTTAGTACTACAGTTGTCATCAGCAAGCACAGGATGTCATGAAGAAGATTAGATAGGACAGAGAATTTTTCAGATCCTGGGACAGCTGGAGACACCCAAAAATTTGTACTAGGTGCTTTAAGGACTTTGCCTGTTGAAGTACAAGAGAACTTTGACCACAAATGTTTATTAGAATCTTCCTACCCAGGAGCTGGAGAGATGGTTCAGTAGAATAAGCACTTGCCTGGCAAGTGCAAGAGCCTGAGTTCAATCCCTAGTTCTGTCAAAAAAAAAAAAAAGAATCTTCTCACCCAATGTCCCTTACCTTCTTCCAGTCCCTATTGAGTAGCCCACATCTCTTTGCTCCTTCTGATGGTCTTTTTTGCCTTCTGTCTGTCTACACCCAGGCAAAATAAATTCCACACCATGATGCCTTTACACAGGCCTGGCAGACTCTGTTCCTTCTGCCCTGTGTTACACAGAGGAGGTAGGAACAAGTCCAGCTGTAATGCTAGCAAAATTCACCATGTCTATTAACCATATCCATGGACAATTTTCAAAAACATTCTCTGATTTTAGAAGAATTGAATGGCTAAAACTCCATTTAGAAACAAATGGGATTGGGCCTGGGAGATGGCTCAGTGGAATAAGCGCTTCTCTGGCAAGCATAGGGGCCTGAGTTCAATTCTTGGTTCTGCCAAAAAGAAAAAAGTAAGAAACAAATGGGATTAAGAAAATTGGTCCTTTGGATTGGGGGGAGGGGTTCAAATTAGAATATCATGCCATTTTAAAAAACCATACCGTATTAAACTCACACACATACACAAATTCAGCTAGGCACTGTTACCCATGTCTATATTCCCAGGACTCTGGGAGACTAAGGCAGGAAGGTTATAAATTCAAGACCAGCTTCAGTAATTTAGCAATTTAGAGCCTGTATCAAATTTAAAAATGGTATGGTGTCTGCTTAGGGAAAGCAAAGGGACAGAGTTCAATCCCTGGCACCACATGCTGTGCTGGCCCTGCTCCCAGGCTGCACTGAGATGACAATCAAGACTGGGCATGGTGGCGTGTGCCTGTAATCCCAGCGCTTGGGAGGCTGAAAACAGGAGGATCATTACGAGTCTGATCTGTGTACTGAGACCCTGGAGACCCTGTACTAAATACATAAAAATAGAAATAAAAATGGTATGATGGAGATGTAGCTCTACACAGAAGCCCTACGTTCAATCCCCAGTAATGCAAAATCCCAACAAATGGGGCTGGGGAGATATCCAAGTAGAAGATGCACTTGCCTGGCAAGCACAAGGGTCTGAGTTCAATCCCTGGTTCCGCAAAAAAAAAAAAAAAATTCCAACAAACAAAAATTTCAAGTAGAATTGAGAATCAAATGTAATCAACTTATTAACTGATATAAAAATAAAGTAAGTGTAACTTAAAACAATTAAGAGTCAAAATGAGGAGGGGACTGTGACTCAGTGGTGTTACCCTCATCTACATGCACAAGCCCTGGATTTAATCCTCTGTATCAGAACAAAAAAATGTGTTAAGTTTTATAAATGGTAAGAATGCTAATCAAAAAAGAAATAGAATATCATAAAAGAAAAACTTGTATCCATACTTCAAAAACAGTAACACACACACACACACACACACACAGAGATTGCTGTATATACTGTCAAGAGGGACATCAATCTGTCATCTAGAGCTGCATTCAGCCCTAAACTCACATCTGCCATAAAAATTTAGAGTGAAAATAAAATAATTGACTGATTGTTAAACTAATTTTGAAAAGAATAGGACTACAAAGACAACAATATGCAATGTATTAATTATTGTAACTTCTAACCTGTCTTGAAACTCATTGCTACTTCTTAGAAAAATTATTTTTAAAAAATAGGAAATTTTTTTTTTTTTTGTCTTTTTGAGACAGGGTCTCACTGTGTAGTTCAAGCTGGCCTTAAGCTCACTTTGTAGCTCAGGAAGAAATATTTTTAAAAAAGAAAATAATTGGTAGAATTTTCACTTTATCGTTGTTTAAATTCAGCCTGTAACATCAGGAAAGAATTGGTGCATATATTTTTAAATGGCTTTGAATGCTGAATTCTGAGTATTTCTTTCTCTTCTGGAAACCTGCAAGTCTCTAGGGCTTTATTTCAAGGTCATACACCTAGGGCTTTGCTTACATTTCTCCGCCCAGGATGCAGGGGAAGTGACTTAGGACAGAAGGTGTGACTCAGCACTATGGGGGCTGGGAAAACTGGGTGCATTTGCTCCCTGCTGTCTACTAAAACATTCCTGGAGCCCTTCTTTGGCAGAATCCAGCAGGCCTTGAGGAGAGGCTCATCTCTTCCTGTCCCACTCTCATGAGTGCCATGAACTCCACTGGTAGGCCTGACATGAACTGCTTTCACTGGACAGGTAAGCTGTGACCTTCTTAGGGTCCTTACCGGCCCAAAATAGCCTCTGCAGCTACTGCTTTTCCAAGATACTCAAAGGAGAAAAGAGACAACAATGGATCTTACATGTAACTGATAAATCTCTCTCAAAATATGGCCTGAAGACCACATAACGTGAGAATTGCCTGGAGTTGTGTTAAAAATTACCTTCTTATGTCCAATGCTCCTACCACATCAGACTCTCTGCAGGTAGTGCCCCATGGTTATAGACAGCCAACTTAGGTAGAAATAGTGTAGGCAATAAGGCAGGGCTAGGGCCTCCAAGAAGCCAAGAAGTTGCAACTGGGAGAGAGACACAGACACATCCACTGAGGGTCAGTCCTCAAGACAAAAAATAAAATGAATGCATCCTCATGACAGGAAAACTGGCATGCTCAAACCCGCACAAGACCACACTCAAGTGGACTGGTATGAAAGGAGCGGTTTATTGGTGACAAATAGAATGAGCCAAACTGCTCAGTGGACCTGAACAGCCCTGATGGTTGGGTAGGCAAGGGTTTTATAGAGCAGGAGTGGGTGGGGGAAGGGGAAAATGGGGGGGGGGCACTTGGTCCTTTTTAACAAAAGGGAGAATATGTCAACCCCCGGCCAGGTGCAGGGGCTGTCCAGGATACCAAGCCAGGGGAATGACCTGGGGCAGCTATCTTTGGCAACAGCTAGGGTACAAGGGCTAGGTCTTAGCACACCTGTAGTTGCGAGCATCTGGTGGGGTGTGAGGATTATCTGCTGGTCTCCCGAGTGTGCACATGGGTGCCTGGGCTTAACACCACATTCTTCCATTGGAAGAGCTACTACCCCACACCCTTCAGAAAAGTCCCTCTTCTGTTTCATGCCCACTTGCTACATGACTTGCTTCCCATTTGATCACCATTTAATCAATATTACCTCACCAATTATAATCATATTGGTTGATCACAGTTTTATCCCACCTCATGCCCACCTTGTGATTTCCCATTTTTCCCCATCTTGGTCCAACCTCACCTTGTGGTTTTACATTATAAAAATCCCTTGAAAAGGTAGAGACTGCCAACCAAGTTGGGACCTCTTCTGTTTCTCAGACAGCATGAATACCGAACATCTAACAATCCTGTATAACGGTAACCCGTGAATTCTACATAGGCTAAAAATGGTATGGTGTGGTATTATCACAGGTCTTCCTTGTCTGGTCCACATATCCAAGAGGAAAACATTTTCAATAAGCAGTAATTGCACCTCAGATAACCCTCATGGGCTACAATACTGCTACCACACAAAGCTTGCCTGTCCAAGAGGACACAGAGGCCAACTGTTACGGCTTCTGGGACAGATGGCCCCTTCTTCAGCTTTATGAATGGCAGCTGTGTATTGCCATCTTTTGCTTTCCTGTCCATCCCCTTCCATCCCCACAAACCAGGAGAACTATTAGAAGAAATGGTATCCACCATGGGCTCTATTCACAGACCGTTGTGGTCTGTTTTGCTCTACCACTAACCTGTTGTATAAGCAGTGGTGTGCCTTAGTCTCTATCTGAGAAGTGAAGCTGTGATAAAAGAATGATATGGAACCTGAAAATAATATAAAGGAGATGTGACCCCTAACCTGCTAGCCTGCTAGATGTTCCGTATGCTGAGTTTATGTTCTCTAAAACCCATGAATGAGTTCTAGGAACAACACTGGTTAAGAGCAGAAAATATTTATTGGGGGAAAGAAAGCTTCCTTATTTTTTCTTTTTTGTATTTTAGAGAAGGGTCTACAGGGTGTTCAGGGTCTCACTACTAGATCCCACTCATAGTGATCCACCTGTTTACAGTCTCCCAGGAGCTGGGATTTCAGGCATGCACCACCACGCCCAGTCTCCATTGCTATCTCAATGTATCCTGGGGGCAGGGCCAGCACCGCAGGCCCAGAGATCAAACACCCTGACTCCTGTGCCTGCTTGCAGGTGCTTTAATCCGCTGAGCTATTTGGATGACCCTCAAGAAAGCTTCTAAGAGAGACAGAAGGAGGTCCTGAGTGGGTAGCCCAGGAACTCGCTTCTTGAGGCAGTTTTATAGAATACAACCATGAAGTGAGTTGGGTATAAAGTGGGACAAAACTATAATTACCTAGGAAGATTACTAGTATAGTCCCCCAGGTAATATTGATTAAATGGGGATCAAATGGGGTAAGCAAGTGACAAAGTATGTGTACATGGAATGATCAAGGACTTTCAGGGAAGGAATGGGATAGGGAGGCTTGGTCCTCCACGCAAGGTGACTGATGCATCGTGTCAATCACTGCTTTCATCCCTAGTGCAGTACGTGGTATAGTCATTGCTTTGTCTTGAAGCTGAACCTTCAATGAATGCACCTCCAGCCCCCACTGTAGTATGTTCCTACCTTCTGTGCTGACTCTTGAGGGTGCAGCTCTGTCTGACTGCCTGTCATATTTCTAAATAACTATAACATAGGGCTGCTGTAAGGCTCCAGGCAACGAGGCCTGGTGAAATCTCAAGACATGTCTCCTTTGTGATTGATACCTCCATTTGCATAGTATTAGAAAACTAGGAAGGTAAACTGTCTCCCAAATTCTCCTGTCCTCTGAGTGGTTAAGTAGGTAAAAAGAGACAGATAATGCTTGGGTAAGTTCCTTAGCAACTTAACTTAAAGGTGTTGAAGGGCAACTTGCAGCAGAAGCCTAAGGAAAACTCAGCTTACATCACTGGGGTCACTAATTGTCGCTTCTCTATTTTCTCCTACTCCTGGAAACGTGCTCACATCCCTAAAGGGACATATCTGTCTACTAATATTGTCTTGGTAAGAGGCCTTGTAAATTAAAAAAACAAATCCCTGTTTTTCTCATCTCATGTCATAGATTTAAAAATTTTTTTTTTTATTTTATTGAAGAAGCAATGAGACAGTTTCAAGACAAATTAACAGGACAGATTCTATAAATTAATACAGTGCAAACTGTTTTCGTAGATATTTTTAATTTTTTTCCATTAACTTTACTGAAAATCAATAACTACATATCATATTCAAAATTGTAGGCAAATATTGAAATGTAAAAGATATAAGATATAGACAGAGTGAATTTTAGAGAAATATTTCTGAAATGAATATTTAGCATGAGGTTAATAATAGATTGCACATAGTAAATAAATTATTCACATACTTAAATGAATATAACCATAAAAATTGTCCAAAAAAAAAAGGAAGAAGAATTTGCAGATCAGCCATATAATAGTACACTCTGTGTTAAAATTAAGAAACTTATATTCATATAATTAGAATTCTCAAAGTAGAAAGGGGT
>PVKA01011961.1:0-59266 GCA_004027165.1 Ctenomys sociabilis
AACTAATATGTTAGCAAAACTCTGAGTTGATCAGCTAGCCCTTGAAAGAGCTCCATTTGTCAGTTCATGAATTTTGGTAAAGTAATATTTATAAAGGACTAAAATTACATACATCCTAAACCCTCGAACATTTCCAACAATGTATCACTTTATGTGAGTATAGTTCTTACAAAATACAAGCACAAGGTGGTACCTATTGTAATTGTAGGTAACATCATGTTAACTACTGCATACTTTTTCTTATGAAACATAACGACAAAAATACATAATTATATAACACATTCATATTTCCATCATGGTTTTACATATACACATACTTTGAATGTTAGATATAAATTCACACACCTACATGACCTCTTTGTGATACAGTAGAGTTGGTGATACAAATACACCATGAGTAGTAGGGGTGCTTCAAGAAATATAGCAAGAGTGCTGGCATATGAATGTGGATGGCACTTTCATATCTATAACCTAACTAGAAAGTTCTCTCTCCCACAAGACTATGATTATAGTGTTTAACAGTGGCAGCACAGAGGTGGTATAGTGTAGGAGTCCTACAACCCATTTTTACGTTCTATACAAACATTTAATAGTTTTATGGTTTGGGACAAGATTATTAAACTTGTGTGTCAGCTTCCTTATATATGAAATGAGGACAACATTTACACCAGGATTACTGAGAAATAAATAAGAATACACTTGCTCGTGAAGTGCATGAAACTCTGCGGAACACACTATGTATTTAATACAAGTTATATTTTGAACTAATTAGAAAACCCCCAATGTAACTAATTTTTTTTTTTTTTTTTTTTTTTTTTTTTTTTTTTTTTTTTTTTTTTTTTTTTTTTTTTTTTTTTTTTTTTTTTTTTTTTTTCAGTGCCTGGGATTGAACTCAGGACCCCACACTTGCCACGCAAGTGCTTATTCTACTGAGATATCTCCCTGGCCCTCTAAATATTTCTTGATTAACTAAAATTCATTCTTTCAATCACAAACTTTTAATCATCTTATGTGGAAATGTTTCTCAAACATATTAATTCCTCCATCAACAGTACACCTGTTCTGAACACAGTGCATTTTCATACTGGCTCAAGACCATTATACATGTTTGGCATTGTGTTATATTTCAAGCCCCAGTATAGGTGTTCAAGTCACTCCACAGCTTTCTCAGTGGCCTGCTGCCTGCCCTTCTGATCTGCTGTTAACTGAGAAACCAGATGAACAGGTCATAAAACTAGCTGCAAGGGCAGTGAGCTGAAAAAATGAGATGGCTGTTGTGATTGTGATACCTTTGAATAGCAGTGAGGGATGTATCTGACTCCAGCAGCTTTTTATATTGAAGTTTAGACAGCTAAGGTTGATAGCAAGCTAATTAACATGTCAGTACACCTCACTATATTATGCATTAGATCTTTAAAACTTACTCATTTTAAAGTTTATACCCATTAACAAATCTCTCTTCCTTAGCCTCCACAATGACATGGTTTTAAGTCAGTTTACAATTTCCTACAGACTAGTCTCAGCAGACTGTTGGGCCTCTTTCAAGGCTCTTGGGATACACTCATCATGAATGAATGGAAAGCTATAATCTTCTTGCCTTGGTTACATTTTAGATTCTCTTTCTTGCGTTGGTTACATTTTAGATTCAGCCAGAATTCAACATTCTCCCCTTCTCTGGTTGCTGTTATTATTTGTGTCCCTTTCAAAACTCATAGGCAAAAGGCTCACATCCCAATATAACAATGTTGGGGGTAGGGCTTAGAAGAGGTGTTCAGGTCCTGCAGACTTGGTTCTCATGACTGGATGTACAACACTATGTAAAAGCCCTGTGGGAATGTGTTTGCTGCTTGCTTCTTCTGCTGCCTGTGTTCCCTTGAGAATATGCAGTACTTAAGGCGCCCTCCTGGAATGGAGGCCAGCCTCTTGCTGGCTGCTAGACTGGCTGGCACCTGACTCTTGGCCTTGCCAGTCCAGGTTGTAAGAAACAGTGTGTTCCCAATGTTTTTTCCTTGCTAGCACACGGTACAGTTTGCCCTAATTTTAATTTTTCAGAAAAGATGATCTGTCCTGAAATCCATCTTCTTTTCACAACCAGCAGCCCAGATTAGTAGCCTGCACTGAAGTGATGGCCCTCAAAGGATTAAAAATCTTGCAGAACTTCAAAGCGAAGGGCTGGTCAAATAGCTCAGCAGAGCGCAGGGGCTAGGGGTTTAATCCCCAGGCCTTCCCCCGGGGGTGCACTGCAATGGCAATTCAGACTAGGTGTGGTGGCACGCGCTGGTAATTCCAGCTCTTGGGAGGCTATAAACAGGTGGATCACTACCAGTCTGATCTATTAGCAAGGCCCTGAACACTCTGTAGACACTTCCCTAAAAATACACACACACACACACACACACACACACACACACACACACACACACACACAAACAATCCAAAAAACTTCAAAGTCAAATTTACACAATGTTGGGAGAACCCACCTCAAACAATTGTCGTTAATTTCAGTAGTTTTTTCTTTGGTCTCAGGTAAAATGTGTTTTATCTAGCAGTTTAGGCTGGCCTTGAATTCACTTTGTAGTCCAGGCTTCCTCAAATTCATGGTGATACTCCTGCTTTAGCTTCCCTGAGTGCTGGGAATAGATGTGTGCGCTACCACGCCAGGCCACTAGTAAGTATTTTGAATATACTTATTACCTATTTGTTGTGTATTTCTCCTTGAGGCAGTATTAAAATTTAGAGTGGTTGTCAAGACATTTGACAAAATTTTATTTGGAAGTTTTGTATAAATTTATCTTTCTTCCTAAAATCCTCTGTATTTTTCTATCACTTGTATGACATTTTTTGGTTCCAGCTTCTTTTAGTTTATATGAGTATCTCATACAGTATTTTGTGTGTGTCAGGATATGAGGTTTGGAAGTCTTGCTTTAGACATTATAGTATGATCCTTGGAGATTACTAATATCTGCTTATGCTTATTTACTCAGCACTGTGTCATGTGACTAGCTTCATAGAGACCCACTGTGATTGATGTTACAAGGTGCAAGCAAGCTAGTTGCGGTACATTATGTGTGTTGAATTACAAGCACAGTGTTCCTCTGTAGTCTTGCCCTACTATTTCCCTAGCTTCTTTATTTTGCAGTGGTGGAGGAAATTAGAATTTTGTTTTTGTATTTTAGGGAAGAGCCTACAGGTGTTCAGGGTCTCACTACTAGGTCAGACTCATAGTGATCCACCTGTCTACAGCCTCCCAACAGCTGGGGTTACAGGTGTGCATCACCACACCTTAATTGCCATCTCAGTGTGCCCTGGGGCTGGGGCCAGTACAGCAAGCCCTGTACCTGCCTGCAGGTGCTTTAATCTGCTGAGCTATTTGGCTGGCCCTGGAAGATGTTTAATCAGCTGTGTTCAAACATTTTAATACTTTTGTTCAAAGATGATCTTTTGTCTATAATTGGGCTAGGAACCGTTGAGACTTTCCAGTGGAGATTCAGTCAGATAGCCAAGTACAGTTTTAGAGATGAAGAAACAAGCTCAAAGTAGGGGCTTGTGCTCCAGCAGAGAAAGGACCAGAGATGGCAAACCTCCAAGTTTAGTGCTTTAGCACAGCAGCCTGAATGTGTGTGCTGCACACACAGCAGACCTCTTTTCATACATTTGGGGTACATTTTAGATATATAAACATGTGGATTCATTCAAAGGCGCTGGATACTTCTAAGAAATATGAAATTGGTATGTGTTAAAGACAATTCTTTTTGAACACTGGACTATTCCAAGATGAGGCAGTGCCTGAAAGACTGAAAAGTCTGGAATGATTAAAAAGGGAAGACAGAAGACAGAAAAGAAGGCATTTTCTTTCCCATGAGAGCTGTCTGTTTTAACAACCAAGAATAGAAATCACAGTATCAAACCAAATAAAAGGATTTATGAAATATTTAATATGAGCAAATCTAAGCATCTCTGCATATAGTATAGGAAATTTAAAAAAATTATTGCAGTGTATAAATGTTTACTGTATCAATATATATTACAAATGCATAATACTCTAGGAGTTTGAGTGAACTGGTCATGTCTGCTTTTTAGCTTGTTTTGTCAAAGTGAATTAAAAAACGTAAAAACCATTCAAATTTCAACCTAACTTTTGATATATTCCCAAGTTTCAGCTTTGCTGCATTAAGAGTACAACAGCAGCTAAGATATGATTATACACAATATAAGGGTTACTAAAGTTTATTTAAGTGTAAAAGTTTTCATGCTTCATATACAATAAAATATATTACAATGATCACTTTTTAATGCTTTATTCATTGATTAAAAGAATATACATTTAACATAAACCATACAACATCAGTCATCAGGTCAAACATTCCGCTGGTTTCCTTAAGTTTCTGTCAGGAGTTATTTTATCTGATTACATATACAAGATAAAATCTCACCACATCTGGCATTTACACACACTGTGCCAGTGGATTCACACTACTGATGTACATATAAAATCCGCATGGTATGTGCTCACTGGAGACAAAACAGTGCACACCTGTCAGAAGATCATTTAATATAAGATGGTAAAACCATTTGTAAAACATATAAACTTTTTCCATAAATAGAATCATATCTGGACATCTGTTGCATAAATTGTGTTTCCAAAGCTTACATTAGAGCAGCCAGGTCTCAGCACTGCTGGGCACCCACGTTGGCTACTTACTTTATTATTGCAGACTGTCCTTTAACGTTAAATGCACAACATTCGTACCACTTAAAACTGGGTCAGGTGGAAGTCTCACAGAGACCACGTCTGTACCGCGGTTGCCCTGAAACAGTTAAATTGGCTTTTAAAGCCTCTCAGATATAACAAGGTTTTAAAACATACTTCATGGAATGTTCTTCATGTATAATAGCAGCTCATACCTATGATAGAATAAGCTTTCAGGTTTTCCTTTCTTTCCTTTACATTCACTATTCACAGTGAAACAGGTGCATTTTTTTTTTTCTTTTTTTTTTTGTTTTTTCAGAGTTGAGGTTGCTGACTGAGCCACAGCACAGCTGTGTACCACAGGTCGAAATTCGACCTTAAATATTACAATCTAGCAGTATCTGGCTGGCCAGAGTGGGCCGGCCCCTGCCAGCATGTGGGCACTTCATTTAAGTCTATTCTTTGGCAGCTGACATGCGTGCTGACAGAGAAAAATCCAGTGACTCATTGCAAGGGATTTCACGACTAATGTTTTTAAGCATGTGTGTTCACAACTCTACTTTGATTTTGTTCCGGAGGTTTTACCCTGGAATAGCTTCTTTCTTCCTCCACTACTTGAAATCTGGGCTGGAAAGCTAACTCAATGTATAATGTAATGGATGAATAAAATTATGTCAGATATAGTTAATAAAAAAATCTAACAGTTTGAGTATTTGTGTTTATGTAAATGCATTAAAAATGGATTAAGCAATGTTCTACTCTAGTACTACATGAAATCCACCATGGTAATTGGTGATATGAACTATTATCTAGGCAATAAAAGTTAGTTGGCTTTCCATTAAAGATAACCATTTGGGACCATTAGTATCTTTCTTCCATTTCAGATCAAATTAATGAAATGCTGCTGGAATACATAGATGCAGTGCATTGCTTACAAATCCACCAGGCTATGGATATATATATATACACATAAGTATAAAAATATTTTGGCTCCTGAGCTCTGAACTCTGACACATAAAGAGTAAAAATATCAAAAAGACAGAGTAACTCAGTGAAAAACAAAGTTAGCCAGCAACCTCCGACAATCTTCGGTTGTATGTCCTTAAGGTCTGGTAAGGATTTTATTAACCGTGAAAGCCCTATACAATGTCACTTTGAACTTCTAAACCAATACCTGACTACGTTCTTTGATCAAGAAGTAGAATATACATATATCATTCTATAAAGCTAATACTGATTAAACACAGCACAAAGGGATTAATTCACACTACTGAAAAAAAAATGGGACCCTACTTGCATATGTAACCACAGGAATTGTACATTTAAAAAAAGCTAAACGTCTTCACTGAAGGTTTGCATCTCTCTATAAAAATGACGATTTGGTTCAGTGAAGACACTGAGGGACTCGATGTCCATGACTGCATGCCAAGGCTGACCCAGGCCGAGGGATACCTGCTCAATAAGGTTATGCACCGGGTCCACGTCCTGGTCAGCCAGTTCACCTTGGTCAAAATCAATGCTTTCTTCAGTGACTTCAAGCACTTTTAGATCAGAGCCACGGAGACGAGCAATGGCAATGAGGTTATGTGCCCACACCGTGTAACCTTGAAAGCAAACAGAAGACAACAGCTCCTTACATTTTGTCTCTTTGATAAGTCTTTTCCTCATTCTGTGTTTCTTGAGAAGATTCAAACCTGCCTAGAAACATGTTATTTCTTAGAGGAGAGAAAAAAAAAAGGATCTTAAAAAAGATTGATTTAATAGACCTTTTTAGTGTAAAAATAAACCTCAGAAGAGGGGAAAAAAAGACCTGATTTAAGGGCCAAGTGTGGTAGCATAGTCTATAATCCCAGCACTTGAGAGGCTAAGGGCAGAGGAGAAGTGTAAGGAGTACAAAGCCAGCCTGGGCTACAGAGTAACATCCTATCTTAAAAAACCCCCCAAAAAATAAAACAAAATAAAAACTCCACAGAAAATACTTAAATGAACTTTTAAATAATGTGTCATTTTTAAAATCCCCATTTTACTTAACAGTTTTAGTTTAAGTATTATGTTTTGACACTACCTCTCATGTTTTGCCAAATTATAAAGCAAAATATGAAAAACAATACATGTTCATTTCCACACCTATGTAAGCTAAAAAGTTTTAGAAATAATGAAACAGAGCTAACAGAGCTTAAGATAGTCTTACAGACTATTTTCTGTCTTTAAGTATCAGAAAAAATAAAATGTTTTTGTCAGAATAACAACTTCATTCAAACAAGAGTAGTTCATATTAAGATGAATGCCCCCCCTAAGAAATAAGAATAATGCCGGGCGTGGTGGTGCATGCCTGTAATCCCAACACTCGGGAGGCCGAGGAAGGAGGATTGCTGTGAGTTTGAGACCAGCCTGAGCTACAAAGTGAGCTCAAGGCCAGCCTGAACTGCATAGTGAGATCCTATCTATCTCAAAAAGACAAAAAAAAAGAAATAAGAATAATCAATGGAATCATTTTCTTAAAAATTCATACAGGGGGCCGGGCAGATGGCTCAGCAGAATAAGCACTTGCCTGGAAAGCACAAAGGCCTGAGTTCAAACCCCAGTTCTGCCAAAAAAAAAAAAAAAAAAGTTCCTACCTGCAGCTTGTTCTTTGGAGAAAGAATACATATAGTTTGGTAAACTAATCCAAAAAATAAGAAAGCAAGTCATACAAAATAATAACTATCATAAAAATAAAACAATAGAGAATAAGGAGCATTGTAAGTTAAAAATTCATACAAACTGATACCTTAATATCTTAGAACTGTCCAGGCTAGCACTTAGGAGGCTGAGGTGGGAGGATCACTATGAGTTCAAGGCCAGCATGGGTTACAAAGTGAGTTCTAGCCAGCCTGCAAGTGAGCTACAGAGGGAGTTCAGTGAAACTCAGTCTCAAACACACACACATGCATGCATGCATGCACACACACACTCCAATTCTGGACCCTAAAAGATGAAGTGAGCACAAAAAGTATTTTTCCTTCTGTGTTAATACTTTTCAGAGGGTCTTATGATTACAGGAAATACTGCAGGCATGTACGTTTCCTTACATTAATTAAAAATGGTTTGTATGTGTGTGAAATAGATGAAAGAAGACAAAGATTAAGAGGGAAGTTGGAGCAGACTGCTCAGGGGTTGAGGTATGGCTCATTTCTTCTTTTTTTTTTTTTTTAAATGTATTTAGTACAGGGTCTGTAGGGTCTCACTACACAGATATCAGACTCAGAGTGATACTCCTGTTTTTCAGCCTCCCAAGCACTGGGATTATAGGCATGTGCCACCACGCCCAGTCTCAATTGCCATCTAGTGTAGGTGGGGCTAGCACAGCAGGCTGGGGATCGAACCCCTGGCCCCTGTGTCTGCCTAAGCAGGTGCTTTAATGTGCTGTGCTACCTGGACAGCCCTATGACACAATTTCTAAGTGATGCATTTTATAAACTTAAAAGTATAAGAATGTACATATCAATTTATTATAAGAAGTCTTAAAGTTATAGAGTCAGTGCCATCTTTTTATGGCCATAAACTATGTTACATATAATGCTAACAGAATATTATAGTAAATACAATTACATACCATGAATTGCTAGGAGAGAGAGCTTTGTGCACTTCCATGCTAATAAAACCAATGGATCTTCATTTCTGTTGTCACTAAGATCTGGAAAGCCAGACGTGTCGATCACATCATTCATCAATATAAAATGAGTGAGGAATTTGTCATATTGCCTGGAAATGAGATCCACAATAGCTCCTGAAACACACGTGATGTAGCTGTCAAAGTGAATCCTCTCCAGTGGTATACTGGGTTTCAGGATCTTCAGCATGTCTTCACTTTTAACATCAAATGCCATGATATAGACACGGAGACTGGTGCTCTTTCGAGACAGGGCTTTCCAATGCTCGTCGTTGGGCATGTTGTCCAGAGACTTGTGCATCACAGAAACATTATGGACCAGGAGAGACAGTCGCTGCAAAGGCACATGGTTGCTATCGGTTAAGACTCTTGCCATCTCAGCTGTAAAGTCACAGAAGTCCAGAGCAAGTGAGTGCAGATTGACAAATCGCTCCAGTTCCACTGCAGTGATAAGAGTGCTGTTACCAGGAATATTGTTGTCCAGTAAACTCAGGTGCTCCATGGTGTTGGCAATGGAGTTAGAAAGAGATGACAGTGATGTTGGGGTCACTATTTCCAGCATAAACCCACAGGACAGCCACTTTAACTGCCTACTATTACTCAGAATTTCTTCAAACAGCTGCTGAATTCTATAAGGAAAACAAGGCACAGTGATCTGACAAACAGCTCCAATTTCTTTTTTTCCAAGTATAACAATGTTTATTAATAGATACAAGTATATAAAATCAGGGCAAGAACATGACTTGATAAATTAAGTAGACTTAATTTCAATACTATAATAAGAGGGACCAATTCAAATTCTCACTATTTGTTTCACACTCACAAAAACCATTTCAAGGGCATTAACAATCTGACAAACAGCTCTAATTTTTTAACAATGATATTTGAAATGGTAATAAATGGAACGTAATGTTGAGATACATTTTCCCTCATTACTTAATTTCTATTCATCCTCAAAATAAATACCATTAAAATTCAAATTAAAATATGATGGTAAGTATATAGAAATATTAAACATAAAAATGTTTCTTATCTAAGGAAAACAGTATTTTAAGTCAATACATAGAAAAAGCTATTGACATACAACTTATGTTATATTGCAAGGGCATGTAAAAATTAACAATTTTAGGCAGCCAGTAATTATCCAACAAGCTATTTTGATTTGTCTTAAAGATTTAGGACACGGATGGCATATACTGATTACTGTATTTCTTCATTATTATGACGTATTCTTTTAGAAAACAAAATCATTACTCTTCTGCCTATCTCATCATTTTATAGAAAAAAGCTAGAATTATTACTGAAATAAGCCCTCTCTACAAACTATACACTTACTGTTTAATTTTTTTGCCATCAGGGTCCACCTTGCTGAGGTATGTATTTGACAAACTTCCTTGCTGTTGTAGAACACTTATGTCTCCAAAAAGGCTAAATTTCTGGAGGTTCCTACAAGAAAGGTTAAAATGATTTTTTAAATATTACATAAGGTCTTAACCATCCAGCAGAAAAGTATAAATATGAGGTATATAATATGGGGCCATAATAATAAGTTGAGCTGTAAAAGGCTATAGTCAACAACTTCTTCAGATAACTCACTATTATTGTGGAATGCTGCACTGTGTTGGATTGTGTCACCGAGTTCAGGCACCTAAATTGGTTTAATGACAATGGAGTGCTCATCTCTGACAGGTCTAGACAAAAAAAAAAAAGGGGGGGGAATACAAAGGAAGAATCATGATGTGTGTGTATAAACAGTACAGTTAGGATAAATATGCTGTGCTTCTGCATAATTCTATGAGAAGCAAGATTTTCACTAATAATGGTTGGATAAGATATTATGTCAGCTTCTAGTACTATGGACAGACACTGGGGAGATAACAAGGTAGAGGTGTTAATTGTTGAATCTGTGACATAAATCAGCTGTAGAGAAATAAGATAAGTATATAGCTGCATTCTCTTCATTCACTGATTATAGAGACATCTGCTATAATGCCTGTAAGTATAATATCACGTATGCACCTTAGATGACACCGAAACATTATGAAAACATTTTGCAATGTATTGATTTGTCAAATCTGTCCTGTTAATTTGTCTTGAAACTGTCTCATTGCTATTAGTTCTTCAATAAAAATAATAATAAAAAAGAAAAAATATTACATAAAAATATAATTAAGATAAAAATATGGAAAAGTGATAGTCTATAAATATTTTATTTTTAACTCCCTGGAATCCAACTGAGCACTTTCAGACTGTTGTATGCACAGAGCAAAAAGCAACATGGCATGGGAGAGACAGCGTGAGCTGTAAAGGATTGAGGACCTGGGTATCGAGACTGGTCCTGGTCTTGGACTTTAATGAATATGGAAGTCTCTCTGCATGCCTGAGACTCAGTTCTTCATCAGTATGAAATAAACACTTCTTACAGGAATTAGGTCTAAGTAACAAAATGATGCAGGTTTGTGTAAGCTCCAAGTTTTATACAGATGTTCACTGTAAGATTTTCTCAAACAAGGAAATGTGTTAAATGGGCAGAGGCTGGTAGAAGTTGGCCCCACCCCCAGGAATACTAAAATCTGCAGAGAATTTTCCCCAGTTTTATGATAAAAAGCTAATCATCAATGGATAAAAAATTATGTAAGCATCTTCTAATTTAAGATGTCAGCTATAAAACATACACTTTTCCAACAGTAAAAGTCTAAAGTAGATGAATGTTCTTATAACTAGATAAAGATACAACCTACTAGATTCCATCTCCAGTACTGTAGATGAAAAATAAAAATCAGCTAGATTCTATTTAGACCATAAAAGGATGATTTTACTATGAAATGCTTAATATACAAAAGTGATTAAAATATGTAAATAAATGAAAAATGCCATTTTTTGACATTATGTTATCCTAATTAATAGTCTAGTTTCGCTGAAAGCTTGATCCTAAAATTTAGCTTGAGGAGCAGTCACTAATTCACTTATGCATTCAGTCAGATCTCCCTTGATGACCTCCAAGTGCAGGGGCCAAGATACCCTTTAGAGTTGCAGCAGTGACCCAGCGCTGTGAGGGACAAGAATACAGTACCACGGGAGTGGCTGACACTGTGCCAACTCAGAGAAGGCTTCCCTAGATTAACTAAATGCACCTTACAGATAAGTGTTAACAGGAAGAAGAAATGAAGAAGCCTCTTCAGCCGATGGAGCAAAGTGAGCGACTGCATGCAGCAAGAGAGCCAGACGTGAACCACGGCTGCAGCTGTAGTCCAAGACCCGGGTCAAGGAAAAGGCTTTGGTTTTCTGCCTTAACCCTAATGAGCTGCCTTAAATGCCCTGAAGCAGAAAACAGATTTAAGTTTTTGTCTGGAAAGTAATACTATAGCATTAAAACTGCCTGGGGCTGAAAACAGGAGGATCACTATGAGTCCAATCTGTGTAGTGAGACCCTGTACTAAATACAAAATTAAAAAACAGAACAAAACAAAATGCCACCTGGGAAGGAGGGCAAGCTTAAAATGGGGAGGCTAGGTTGAGAGTATTTAATTCCTTTCTTCCTGGAGATAGGGTCTTACTATATAGTCTGGGCTGGCCACAGCCCAGGCTGGCCTCAAACTCTTGGCCATCCTCCTGCCTCAGCCTCTCATGTACTACCAAACTCAGCTAAAAGAGTATTTTAATAATACGGATGAGAGATGATGGTAGCTTGATGTGAATTTCTGGTGGTGCAGTCAGAGAGAGACACTGCACAGCCTTGAGTTTCACATAGAGGTAAAGTAACAAGAATGGGTGCTGGATTAACCTCAGGAGGAAAGGGAGAAAGAAATCCTGAAAAAAATCCTAAGTTTTCTGGGCTGTAGAATCACAAAGATGGTAGAGCTTTTCATAACAGAAATGAATAAAAGATTAGTGAAGGATTAATAAAAGATTAGTCAGATAGATTATGAACTCAATTTTTTTACACATTCAGTTAGAGGTGTCCTTAAAACACTCAAGACTTCCTGAGCTTACAAATAAAAGAAATAGAACTATATAAAAATGAAAAGCCTGATACTCAATGTACTTCACAAAAAAGGACACAGCAACATACTGAGAAAATTGTGTGACAAATGTTCTTTTATTTATGGAAGAATCCCACATAAATCAAGAAAAACACCAAAAGCTAACTAGCAAAAAGATTATAAATAACCAATCTAGAATAGGTCAAAGAAAACAGGTTAGTAACACAGATACTGTAATTCCTCTTTACTATTAAAATTTTTCAAACGTTTTTCTAGTTAACTATAATCATCTTTCTGTGATAACTAGAAAACCGTAACCTTAAAAAATTTCAGGCAGACATAATGCTTAACTTTTTTCCATTAAAAACAAAGATATAAACACTGCTCTTGAGAAAACAGCTACTGTGTCAGATTCTAAAGGTACATTACTATAATATATGGAGTCTACCAAAATAATGTATATATACTTCAGTCAAAGAAAAATACTGTTTTCTCAACATATAGCATTACCTTAGTATGGGGGCCCTAGAGGATGTCATAAATCACAGAAAACTCACCATACTGCAAGTCCCTAGCAAAGAAATTGAAAATACATGTGCAGCAATCTCAATGACCAGGGTTACCCACATGGCAGTTCACTGTACTAGCAAATGCCTGGGAGCTAATGGCCACCACTTGGAACAGCTCTTGTAATTGAAGAGGCCAAAGGTAACTTGCTTTAATCTCATGAGGTCCCAATAAATTTAGTATTAAAATATTTATAGAGGGTTTTGTTTTCCAAGTGTGTATACATTTTTCTGGGAGGACTTGTGTGTGTGTGAGAGCGTGTGTGCACATGTACGCACCTCTGTGGATACTTACTTGCTTAGCTTTCTCTAGTGTTTCAATCTATACTACTATCACGGTCCAGGTGATCCTTCTCTCCCTCTTTTGTGAGGCTCACACTGCATGCAGACGGTTTACCCACATAGACTTCTATCCACTCTCCTACCCTTCTCTCATCTCTTACTTCAACTCCTTTGTATCAGATTCCTCATCAAGATCCCTGGGAGGTCATTTAATGTGCAGTATTTGGGTTTTATTTATACATGAATGTATACTATTTTATGCACTAAATAACATTATCTCCTAGTGATGGAATAAATTAAAAAAACAAAAATAATCTTTCACCATTTTAACAGCCAAGATTTCTAGCCGAAAAGTGTTACTCTCTGTGGCAATTATTGGCAAAACAGTGATTATATCTCCAATGTGGTTATCAGCAGTAGAAAGGTTTTAATAAAGCATTTTCCCAATTTATTATCTCATAGATATCATGTGGCATTATACAATTTTAAACAAAGTCTTTTCTAATTCTACTTTTCTGTTCAATTGTGACCAAAATCTCCTTGCAATGTCACAGTCCTAGACTCTTTTATTGGGAAACAACACTGAATTCCTTCAGCAACTCAGTAATATAAAATTCCTTATCATTCAGATCATGGCTCTGTCTGTATCCAGATAATGTGGACAATTAATACCCAAATGAACTTCATAATCTTAATACTACTACAAAATTTTGTGAAGATTTTATCCAGTTTATTTCCTAAAGTAAACACATCCCTCCTCAGCAGTTTCCGTTAGCAGGAATTTATTCACTGATTTATGTTCACTATTAAACTCATAACAGGTTAGCTTTTCTTGAAATAATCATTAAAAATGTTGAAAAATATTATTAATGTTTAGTATAAATTATTTAAGCATTTGCAGTTTTTTTCCCACCTACATTGGCCTAAACCTTTATTATCAAGATAATAAAAATAAACCAGGTTATAAGGAACAAGAGTGATATTGTTTGTCCTTGTACAAAGCAGCAATCTCCAACCTTTTTGGCACCAGGGACCGGTTTTTGCACGGTGGGGTAGAGGGTTGGAGGGCCCAGCTGATGGCTTTGGGATTGTATTCTCACAACTCACGCTGGGCTCCTGCTCCTTAGATCGAGCTGGCCGACCTGATGGGAGGCGGGCTCAGGGCGTGGGAAAGAAAGACTGGCGCAGGCGGGCCCACTGCTCACCTGCTGCCATGGTCCAGCTCCTCGTCCGACAGACAGGTGCAGGCACAGGCACAGTCCTGGGGCCCCTGCTGTAAAGGAGATGCCCCCAGCCAGCAGTGAAAGTGCACTGCGGGAAGTCAGGAGTCCCAAATGCTGTAAGCCTTTGAACTGCAGCTTTCTTTCTTTTTTTTTTTTTTCCCATTTAACGATATATTTTATTTCTTGCATTTTTATTTTTTATTTTTGTTTTACTGAAGTACAAATATCAATGAGGCAGTTTTAAGATACCTTGACAAGATGGATTTGATAAATTAATACATTGCAAACTGTTTTCATGTTTTGGTATCGAAGAAGGTGCATACATGATATTATACTTACAGACGTTATACCGTATGTCTCTTATCAGTAAATAAGAGTGTAGCTCTTTGCGTATCTTATTTTTTTATACCTGAATTACATCAAAGATTCAATAATTAATGCTTTCTACCTTGTTATTTTCCTAGTGGTTGTCCATAGTACTACAAGCTGACATAATATCCTGTCCAACCACTATTAGTGCAAATCTTGCCTCTCATAGAATTATGTAGAAGCACAGCATTATCTATCCCAACTGTACTGTCTATACATACACATCATGATTCTTCCTTTCTATACCCCTTCCTTTGTCTACACCTGTCAGAGATGGGCACTCCATTGTCATTCAACTAACTTAGGTGCTTGAACTCGACAACACAATCCAACACAGTCTAGCATTCCACAACAACAGTGAGTTTTCTGAAGAAGTTGTCAACCATAGCCATTTACAGCTCAACTTAATATTATGGCCCCTCGATGTATACTTCATTTTTATACTTTTCTGCTGGATGGTTAAGACCTAGACAGAGCAAGACTCACATACCAATACATGTACTTTGTGTTTCTTATGAGGTCAGTCAAGTCCCCTCAGGGTTTATCTTGTAGTCCTGTACCTTATTCTGTAGATCCTTTGTCTGTGTCATCCATGTGGATGAGTCACGGCCAATGCTTGACCAGTTTGCTCTCTGTGAGAGCCTGAGAAAGTTTTCTCTCCATGTGACTCTCCCCAGTCACACTATAGAACTTCGATCTCTTTCCTCTATGGCTCCATAATCTCCTTGTTCAGAAAATTTGGAGCTCAACTGAGTTTCATGATGTTGCAGTACAGGTTCTCCTATGTCCTGAGTCTTCGCTGACCTTGAAAGGCTAGGGCCAAAATGTCGGCTGGCCTTGTGGCTCTTCTATTTCTCCAACTTTGATCTGTGAACTTAGGTTGTTAACCATCCAGAAGAAAAGCTGATTAGTATCCTGCAGCATATGCCATTCACTTTGGCTTATCGGACTCAACTGATTTTAGTTGTTGTACATTTCCATTTGCATTTCTGCTTTTCGCTTCTTATATTAGGGAGACTATATGATATTTACACGTGTGTCTGGTTTATTTCACTTATGAGTATATGTTCAAGTGGCATCCACTTCAGTATAAATGTTTCAAACTATCATTCTTAACAGCCGAGTAATACTCCATTATATAGAAATACCACATCTTTTTCAACCATTCCTCATGTGATGGACATCTTGGTTGTTTCCAAGGTTTTGCTAACATTGCGCTGCTATAAACATAGGTACACATATATCACTATGATACAATGTTTTCAGTTCCTCTGGGAAAATTCCCAGGAGGGGGGATAGCCGGCTTGAATGGGATTTCTAGTCCTACTCTTTTGAGGAGTCTCCACACTGACCTCCACAATGGCTGTACCAGTCTACATTCCCACCAGCAGTGGAGAAGTGTTCCCTTTTCCCCACAACCTCTCCAACATTTGTTGTTGATTGATTTCCTTATGATAGCCATTCTTTCTGGAGTGAGATGGTATCTCAGTGTTGTTTTTATTTGCATTTCACGGATGACTAGCAATGTGGAGCATTTTTTCATATATTTATTCACTTCTTTAATTTCATCCTCTGAGAAGTGTGTATTCATCTCAGATGCCCATTTCTGAATTGGGTCTTTAAATTTGAGGGCCCTGTTATATCTTAGTACTTTATATATTCTAGACAGCAGACCTTTGTCTGATTGCTTGTTAGCATTTTTTCAAAATTTGTGGGTTGTCTTTTCACTTTTGACAATTTCTTTTGATGTCATTTGTATAAATTTAAACTGAATTATATCCACTGGCTCTACTTTACACAAGGTTGGAGTCAGGACTTTGGAAGGAAGGTAAAGACAGTATATTCTGTATGCTGATGGTATTTATTCTCTGATGAACTATTATGTATTTGTATTTTTTTAAATTTCTAAGTGTTACAATAAGACATTATAAAACATAATGCTAAGATATGGCAAAATGAGGACTGAGAACTTTGCGCAGTGGCAGTGTACTTATGGCTAGCATTTTTTAAAAATTAATTTTATTGAGAAAGAAATAGCAATCAGATAGTTTCAAGAACAGTTATAATAATTAATACATTGCACATTGCTGTCTTTGTAGTAGTTATTCATAGTACAAGATGCAGACATGGTATTTTGTCTAAATACTATTAGTACAAATCTTTCTTCTAATTGAACTAAGAGTAAGTAGCTGTATATCTATCCTGTTTTGTTGAGGAGTTTTGCATCTGTACTTCAGGTGCAGAGACCCACACGGTTTAACTTCTTTCTTCGTACAGTGTCCTGGTCTGTTTTTTCTCCCTCCCCCTTCCCCTCCTCTAAATGAGGGCAAAGCTAGCCTCGTAAAGCCAGTTGTTTCTTCCTCTTCATATTTTTTAAAGACAAGTTTAAGGACTAGAATTAGTCCTTCCAGTGGTTAGTGGAATTTTGCAACAATGCCAGCAAGTTCTGCGTTTTTCTTTGGGAGGTTTCTGGTTACTGAGTCAATCTTTTTACTCATCCTGATTTACCATGTTTTCTACTTTTTATTACTCAATTTTAATATGTTTGGTAGATTGTGGGAAATTCTTCATTTCCCTTAGATTATCCAGTTCATTTTACCAATAATGATCTCTCATAAGCTTTATTTTCCGTTATTAGAAATATATCCCTGGAGAATTCAGGACAAATTTTAAAGCAGCATTTACTTTTGTAAATGCCATTAACTTTAAAATCATTTTAAAAAGTTAAGCTGGGTGCTGCGGCACATATTTGGAATTGAAGCTCCTCTGGATGTTGAGGCAGCCTGAGGATTCCAAGTTTGAGGCCATGTTGGACAACTTAGAAGCTCCTGTCTCAAAATGTAATGGAAACTGGGCATGGTGGTACACACCTGTAATCTCAGCTCTTGGGAAGCTGTAAACAGGAGAATCACTACAAGTCCAATCTAGTAGTGAGAGAGACCCTGAATACCCTGTAGACCCTTCCCTAAAATACAGAAAGAAAAAAAAATGAAGCTCAATGGTAGAACATGGGGGAGCCCCTAAATTCAATTCCCAGTACTAAGAGAAAAAAATTAAACTGAATGAGAGTAAAAGTTAAAAAATTTAACAGGTTAACAATTAGTTCTTGTTATAGTATACACACCAATTCATGTACAATTTTTCCTTACAGATGTAATGGCAGACTTAGGAACCATCTAATTCAATCATATTTTTTTCATAGATGAGGAAATTAAAGTGATTTAGTGAAGACTGCAGCACTACTTAAGGTTGAGCCAACTAAAGAATCCAGGTTGTGACACTCACTTTGTTCATAATGTTTCGAATGCCTAAAATAGCTTGAATACAATAGTCTTTTTGAAAGTGACAGGAAAAACTCTTAGCTGCCTATTTTACAGCAGTGTATGATGTACAGCTGTAGAAAAAAATAAGTACTTCTCCAGTCAAAATGGAAATTTATTAAGTGATACAGAAAACAATAGTTCACTTTAAAATCTAGAGAGCTGGAGGGATAGCTCAGCTGTAGAAGTGTCTGCCTAGCAAGTGCAAGGTCCTGAGCTCGATCTCCAGTACCAAAAGTAAAAATAAAACTTAGAGAAACAAAAAATAAAACTGGCAATTCAAAGGCAGCTTTCAAATACATTATGCTGAAATTATAGAGGCAAGCCAAGGAAAATTCCGGCAGCCTCCATATTTTTCACTATTGTTTCAGATGGTAATGAAGGGACTGAAAAGCATGTGCCTGCAACAACAACAGAATGGAATCTATTGAGCTGAGGTATAAACAGATGTTTCCTTCTGGAGCACGTATGGTACCAAAACCAACACTGACACCAATTGTAATTCAAAATCCTCTTCATTTAGATTTATGACCTGAGTTTTACTTATTCATTCAATGACTTACTGTCAAATAGCAAGTGAACTACGTACAAAGTGTTCTTTTTCTACAGAATGTTTACCACATACTTGTTCAATAGGCATGTAATAAAAACATGCCTGGAAAACATTACACCTGGTGAGAAATATTTTCTTTTCTATTAATTCTTCAAATTAATTTAGTTTGGTTTATATGATACTATTAACAGGCTAGAACCTGTTTAGAATTCCTTTTGTAAATCCCAGGAAGTACTGTGAAATAACACAAAACCATGAAGGGTGCTGGATAATCTTTCTAAAATATGCAAAAGGCCATGCTATCACTGAAGAGAATGGATTTCTTCAGCTTAATTGTGTCTTTCTCTGGCCAATGAGTTTTTAAGAACTCATTGATTGATTCCAGAGAGAACAAAATCACATGGTCAAGCGCTTATCACTTGGAAGCTTGCCCTGTGGACTGCTCTCCTCTTTCTTATTCAATTACTGAAGGACATACTGTGGGCCAGAGATGTAAAGAGGTTATAGTGGCTAAGGTCTAATGATCCACGAGCTCATACAATTCTGTGGGTGAAGACTGGGTTTCAAAACATTTTGTTTTCAAAGCCAGGGGACACTAAGAAATTACTGATAACTATTTGGAACATTAATGGTGCGTGTGCCCGCGCACATGCGCACACACACACACACGTAAATGTCTGTAATTTTTATAGCTACATACTTTAGTTTGAGGGGCAAAGAGAAACTGCTGTCTGCCAGATGGAATAAGTGCTTTCCTGGCAAGCACAAGGGCCTGAGTTCAATCCCTGGTTCCACAAAAAAACAAAACAACAAAAAACACAACAACAACAAAAAATCCAGAAAGAAAAAGGGCAAATGGGGCAAAGTCTCTGAATCTAGGTGATAAGGGGAGTTGTTGTGTTTAGTTTTGTGTGTAATTTCACAGGGAAAGTTAGAAAATAGTGCCATTATTCTGTGTGTAACCTTGGCAAGTTCACACAAGTTCACTGTGTTTCAGCTTCCCCATCTGTGAAATAGGATGAACACAGGTGTCTCTGCACAGGGTTGATGAACAGTGCTATTTCACTAGAAAGGGCACTCGGGGTTCTAAACCATGTTGGGAACACATCTGAATGGCCTTGGCCTTACGGGTGGTACCCCTGGCCCGGGCCTAGGAGCCTGGTGCTCACGCCTGTGGTCGATGCCTGGGTTCTATCAGATCTGTGTATAAACTGTGTGGCCTGAGAAAGTGGGGCTGAGATCAGATTTTTGCCTCAGGTGGCCACCCTTTCCCTTGCTTTGAACCAAAATGGCCTTTTTGAGGTTTCTAAGAATAGTAAGTTAGCTGAGAAGGCTGCCCTACTACTTTCCAACTGGCTTGGATGTTGCTTTTCCTTGTGCACACAGACAAGGGTGACATAACAGAACAGTAACACAATGAGGCTCTGGGTAGAAACAAGGTGCAGCTGGGTTGCAATACAGGAGATGAGGCTGGAGATTTGAATGCTGGGGAGGAAAGAACACTTATTTGGAGAACTGCCTTCTCCCTTTTCACTCAGTCACATCACTTGAATCCCTAAGTAGCACGAGGGTCAGAACTAGGAAATTCCACAGTAATGTTTTCATACAGAGAAAGGAAAGAGGAGAAAAGAAAAGGAAAATTCTAAGGGATTATAGTTAGGTAGACTAGCAAGTTTCTGGTGAGATCCAACTAAGCAACCCATATTTACAAGAGGCTTGTCTGAAGAGGGCAGGACTCCAGTGTCCTTGGTAATAAGTAGCTGAATACAAGAACAGTACAAATGACAACCATAAAACATGATTTTTAGATATTTAGGGAATAATAATTAAAAAGGCATTAAATGTTAGTATAACAATCATATCTAATTTTTTAATGCTGAGGTTCCATTTCTAGAAAACCTTTAGATAAAAGACAAATACAGACCCAAACTACTACTCCTTTCTGCTCTCTTGTGGTCCGCATTGCCACCATTGCCTTATGTGGATTTCCACAGTGGCCTCCTGGTCCACTGCCTCTACCCTAATTGTGCCCTTCCTACCCAGCTCTATTCTCAACAGTAACACTCGTTGCTGCCTCTCCTACTTGCAGCTCTTCATGTGGTCATGTTTTTCTGCAGCGTGACCCATGAGATGTATTTTACTTGTTTGCCATCCTTTAGTACTTGAATAAGATCCATTACAGAGTGCTTTTAAAAACTATTTATATGGTTTATTGATGTTTAGTACTTAAACCGAATTGTACTTCTTGATTCATCTGAGGCTGGGAAATTTCAAAGGTACTTTAAAAATACTTATTTGGGGTAATGATTCAGAGTTCCAAGTATCAACAATAGCTTGAAAATTGGATTTCTTTCTGTGCTGACTTATTCTTTTTCTGATAGAAAGCTTTTTGATTACAGCTGCAGCTTGGTTCTTAAAATAGGGCCTGGAACCCATTAAAATTTGTGGAAGAGTATGTTTCTTTTAGCTCATGAGAAAAACTAAAGTCAATTTAGCTATCCCTCACACATTAGAAATCTTTCTTCTCCTTTCCATCCTGAGATACTGTTTCCTGTTTTCTTTTTAGCACAAGAATTTCCCCTATTACAAGTTTTGGAAGACTTAGAAACATCCACAGATAAGTTAGTAGGTCAATTCTAAGAAAACCATGTCCCTACGACACTATTCCTTTAATGACAAACTGCAGAGGGCTGAAAATCTTCACTTTTTTTCCCCGCAGATTGTCCTTCAGATTATTCAACACAACAGAGATCCAAAGCTTCTATGATCTTAGAAATGATGACCTTGTTCTTTTTTCTGTAGTTCAAAATTGGGGCACTTCATCTGTGGCAATAAGTTTGGTATATTTCTGTTCATTCTAGAGGATCCAAATTTATTTCTTTGCTGTAACAGGAAAGACTAATGCAAAAATGGAAAATACAGCCACTTTAGATTTAATATAGTGAGGTCTAAGTAACTACAGAAATAAGACCAAAGAACTTAGTCAAGAAGATAATCTTAAAAAGTTTAAACTGTTACTGACGTTAACAAAGGGTATTATAAAATGTAATCTTTTCTTTCTTAAACTGATGACACACAGTTGCATGAACTCGGAGTCAATCTTATTCTTCTTAGACCATGTTCCACATTGTTTTTACATCAACAGAACACACTTTAACACACTCCTGAAGCCAGTGGTACAGATCTAATTACTTTTTATCAGTGTTGTTACTAATCAAATTAATAAAAAGCCTCCTAGTGAGACAGTCATGCATGCACCACTGGTGCTTCAAGTGACCTGGCAGCAAAGCATACAAATTATGATCCCTTTGTGAACATGTTAATAGCATTTTCCTTTCTCATGCTAATGAACAACTACAGCTAAATCAAAGGAACAAAAACACTTTAGGACTTTCTGCTACAGGTAAAACTGTCTGTGCTATGTTGTACAATACAATAGCCACTAGCCACTAGCCACATGTAACTACTGCGGTATGTCAAATCTTAAAAAGTGAGATGCTAGCATATTGGACAGCTTAACATTAGAAAAAGAAATAATCCACTGGTCCATGATGGTTTTCCTTGTTAGCTTCATTAGGCTCCACTAAAGATATACAGAAAAGATACTTACACAGCATTAATATTTACTATTGCTGCTTAATACTACTAAATAAAAATTTAAGAATAATGACAAGAAAATGAGTCTTAGGGCTGGGGAGATAACTCAGTGGTCTAACTGCCTGCTTGGCAAATGCGAGGTCCTGAGTTGTATCCCTGACCACCAAAACTGGGCATGGCGACACATACCTATAGTCCCTATGCTGGGCGAGCTAAGATGGATCACTGCGAATCTGAGCTGCTTAGTGACAACTTGTACCAAACAAATAAATAATTAAAAAACTAAATAAAATAAAAAAAAGAAAGGAGTCTTACCGAGAAATGAAAACGATTTTCTTCTTTTTTTTTTTTTTGGCGGAACCAGGGATTGAACTCAGGCTAATGTGCTTGCCAAGCAAGTGCTTATTCTACTGAACCATCTCCCTGGCCCCGATTTCCTTTATCTCAGTATCCACAGGCAATCAGCAACTCCTGTTGGCTCCATTTCAAATTCATCCACTTCTTTTCAGCTAGTGCCTCCACAGCCCAAGGTACTATCATCTTTTACCTAGATGACTACAATAGCTTCCAACTCACCCCCATCTTCCCACCTTACTCCCTTTTAAAATGTAAATTAGATTACATGACTCTTGTATCCAATTTTTTTTGATGACATCTATTCTTTAAATAAAATCTATTCTTTAAATATAAACATTCCACAAGCACACAAAACCCTCTCTCTACTTCTTTTTCCCTCTACCTTTCAAAACTCACCACAAAGTTCAACACTTCTTTCACGTTCATGTCAATTGACCCTCCCTGACACCAAACATTTTTTCTGGTTTAACTGCTTTGGTGCTTGCTGTTTCTTGTACCTGAAATGCTATTTGCTCAACTCTTTATTATTCGGAGTATAAGTCAAATGTCCTTTGCAAAAAAAGGTCTTCCTCCATTGATCTATCTAATGTTGCCTAGTCCTCATTTACCAGCTGCTTCTTTCGTTTTTATAACTGAAATGATCTTCCTTTCTTCTTTTTTTTTGTTTTTGTCTTCCTGCTCTATGAGAACAAGGAGCTAGTCTTACTATTTGACATAGTAGGCTCTTAATATTTGGAAGAAAAAACCCCTTCTAAATTTCTGTAACTATCATCTTAGATCTCATACAAATTAGTCAATTTGGGTGAATCTTTCAAGGCTGCCTCAAGAATATTACTGTATTAAAATGAAAATAATTACGTCAACAGCTTCTTTTGACAGAAATATTTTTTTCCTTTTTTTCTCCTTCTATATTTTTAGTTCCATACCACCCTCCATCTATCAGTTTCTCAATATTCATAAGAATGGACTTAATGGACTAGAAAGCCCTGCTGTCTCTCATAGCAGGCCTCCCCGGAAGTTAGCTTTCTTAGCCCATCACCCTGAGGTCATCCCTAGAGAAGCACTTTAGTATGTCAGTTTTAAGTTTAGCAGTCTGTTGGGATGCACAGCTGCACCTCTCTGCACTACTGCATGTACAACCTGGGCACAGTAGACTAGTAAGAATCACAATGTGCTTATTATGTAATATCAAGCTACAAAAACTGAAATGCTGGCTCTTATGTAGTATGGTATTCATTACCTCTGATGGGAAAAATATTTCAAGAAAAATAAGGTTTCAAGTAATTTGAGATTAAAATCATCTAGGCATTTCCTACCATCTTATATAGCAGTGATGGTGAACCTCTGGGATGCATTTTTTTTTTTTTTAATGTATTTAGTATAGCATCTACAGGGTCACACTACACAGATTGGACTCTTAGTGACCCTCCTATTCTCAGCCTCCCAAGTGCTGGAATCACAGATACATGCCCAGTCTCAGCGTGCTCTGGGGGTGGGCTGGCACAGCCGGCTAGGGATGGAATCCTGCTAGCTATGCCTGCTGCACAATTTGGCAGGCCTGCCAGATTTTAAGATAAAACATGTTGCTGTACAAGTTGTTTTTTCTAAGCCAATACCTCAGTATTTGTTGGCACTGGGTGATAACTAAGTGGGTTTGGGGTTTCTTTGTGCACTTCTCAGAAAGGTTTGCTATCACTGTTCTACAGTACTAAGAATGCCTAAAGAATTTTTAACTTATCTTAAGATATATATTTAAGAGGATTTAAGTATATATCTTGGTAGATTGTTGAGGAAACAAAACTGACTCTGCTTCATTGTATGCCAAATCTATCAAGCCAAATCTACACAAAATGATTACATAATCACTTAAAACAAAAAAATTATTTGTTCTTGTGATTTACATTCTTACATTAATCTAACTGTAATAAAATCGGAGAAAAAATATTATTGTTTTATGGGGGGGAGAAAAGCAAAAACAAATCTAAGGCTTAACAGGGACCTTGCACTGTAAGAGGGTGCTATAGTACAGGCCCATATGTCCTCCCCAAAGGCCCGTATGTTATATGCAGGCCAGTGCATAGCCTTTGACACTATGCCCAGTGACAGGCTCTAGGTCCTGCTCTCCAAGGGGCGGTGCAACACTGGCTTCCTTCTCTTTCACTCTCCTTCACACTCTGGATGAGAAGAGTAGTTTTTGCTCCACCACACACTTCCCAACATAATTTACTGCCTCACTACACAAAAGAAAGGGGGCCAACTGCACACTCATACCAACAAACTGGGAGCCAAAATGAACCCTTTTTCTCTTTACAAAATGATTATCTCAGGTATTTGTTTAGTGTAACAGAAAGCTAACACAGAAAGCTAACACAGGCTCCATCACAAACATAGTCAATCCACATATATAGAAGTGCTATAATCTAGAATTTTAAGAAGAAAATCAACAAATCAACCTTATATACAATTTCTACCTCTTTGTGTAGCCTTGTTACAGTTAAATATTAGTCCCAATTGAGTATTTCAGTTAAGAAAAGCTTATGTGAAATAATCATACAGTCCTTCACCAATGATAGCTCTAACTAGTGACAGTGTCCATGGCTACTGTAAAGGATTCCTCTCCCCCACTGGGGGCTGAATCCAGGCCTCTCACACTGGGCTACACTGCAGTCCTTTTCTTTTTTTTTTCTTTTTTAAGACAGGATCTCCTCTGAGCTGCCCAGACTGGCCTTGAACTTGTAATCCTCTGCCTCAGTCTCCAGAGTAGCAGGGAGTTCAGGTATGCCTCCAGCTAGTAAGTCTTTTATGTATTTTCATAAATCTTATTGATAACAAACTCTCATTCTTCCTAAGAAGTCTGAAATGTATTTATTTTTTCTTTTTTTTATTTTAGAGATAAGAGTCTCATAATGTAGTTCAGACTGGCTTAGAACTTGCAGTGATCTTCCTGTCTTAGTCCCCTGGAGAGCTGGGATTATAGGCATGCATCACTAGGCCTGGCTCAATGTAGTCTTTCAATAGTTAGCATTCAATTTGTCAACTAGGTTAAAAGCTATAAATGCATTTCTGAGTTTGTTGTTTGGAATGTGGTACAATTTTGGTGTAGAACTGCAAAAAGAAAAATTCTGTCTCAGCACTTAGGAACCTGAGAACAGGAGGGTTGCTGTGTAATGTGACCCTGTAGATGCTATGCCAAATTTAATAATAAAATTAATCCATAATGCAACAGACTGTGTACATACTGTTTTTCTGTTCCTTATAATTTGTCAACTATATATATAAATATTATACATACATATATATATATGTATAAATAACCTGAAGGGCTGCCTCTTTTTCAGGGGCAGCTATAGACCTCTTTGGGTAGCCTCTGTTGTTCCTAACCCCTAAAATGTCAGTATGGTGGTAATCACTATCATTCTGTAGTGCAAATATGCACAGGAATCAGGCACAATAAAATTCCAGTTATTCTCAGCACCTCTGAAAAGGTCCATCAATTCAAGGTTATGGTTTTAGTTCCTAAGGAACAAAAAAATAATGAACAAGCTAAGGGTTTAAATCATGAATTGTATGAAAGCAACTTAGTGCAACACTAAGAAACAAAATGTTTACAAAGTGGTAAATTTCTCTTTTCTACTGATAGAGGGACAGAACTCATAAAGCAAACCCACTAAAATGTAAAAAGACAATGTTAAATATTCACTTTCTAGGCGAAAAACCAAAAATCTACAAATGAAGTCATACCTTGTTTCTTGTTTTTAAGCCTACAATTTGCAGTTTGTGATTAAAGAAAAAAAAAACATTAGGCTTGACCAAAGTTACTGAACAAATACCTTGGTTAATACATTTTCAAATTTTCTAAAACATAAAGGAAACTACTCATGTATATTTTTAATGTCTTTATTAATATTTCAGGTTTTTCTTTTTTTTTTTTTGTCGGAACCGGGGATTGAACTTAGGCCCTTGTGCTTGCCAGGGAAGCGCTTACTCCACTGAGCCATCTCCCTGGCCCCAATATTTCAGTTTTTATCAGTGTATCTAAAGACATTTTTAAAAATTAAGGCAAAGCTGCTTATTTTCAAACACACACATTTTTTAAAAACAACTGGAAATACTGTCAGCACAAATAATACTTATAATTATGCTACACTATAGCTTCAGACATACAGTGTGTTCAGGCAGCACAACATGCAGCTCCATCTCTACAGCAGATGAGAAGAAAAGCTCCAAGTCATGGTGATAATACTGTATTTGTATAGAAGTTAGCTGACTCTGAAAGCCAGGCTAAAGGTCAGCCTGGAATGTTAATATAAGTTGTAGACATGGCGAGGAGACTTGAAGGAAGATGTGGTATACCACTATCAGGCATACATATCATCTGTCCATTCATACATTCATCCATCCAAATGGTTATTAAAATACCTAAAAGGAACCAGGCACTGTAAAGGTTTGTTTTTAGTTGGACCAGAGGCGTAGTTTTATGGAGGGTTGCACAGAAGGGCCACCTGATTTTAGAACAAAAAATCTAACTGATGCTCAAGGACTTCACAACCAGTCTTAGACTCACCAGTAAATGCTCTCCCTGACTCAATCTTTCCTACTTGTAGGGCAGTTGATCGACTAGCCATAAACTAGACAGTTAGAAATTTCTTTTGTCTCCAACCTTACAGAGTGGCTGAGTGTGAAAAGCTGAGGAAAGAGGCCACAATGGGGCCATGTTGCAAATACAACTTGGAGCTATAATGCCTATTTCTTGACCTTGTGATTCAGACAAAGAATTATGGAGATATAGACATCACTTGACCTTAAACATCAGTCTCCTTCCTACAAAATGGGATAATAACCACTGCTCTGATGGACTCACAGAGTTCCTGAGAGGTTCAAGTATGAAACGAATGTGTTCAGGAAGCAGAATTCAAAAGGGGAGGCGAACAAAGGAGGGGAAAATGAGAAGTTAAAAAAAAAGAGAGAAAAGGAAAAATATGGAAACAAAGCACTTGTAAAAAGGTATTGAAGGGAGGGTGGAGGAGTGGGAAAAAGGAAACAAATTATATCACATAAAGGTACAAGTTCTCCAGGAGGAATACCATTATGTACATCTAAAATGTACCAATAAAATCTGACTAGAAAAGAAAAAAATGAACATGAAAATACTTATAAATGGCTAGCCATAATATGTAAGGGTCTCTATTTTTTTTCATTTTTCAACTTTCCTTCCAACTCATGAGTTCATTACAATGTTAAAATATTCAGGTATGAAAAATAAAAATAGAATTTTAACAGGGTTACAGGCCGGAGAGATAGCATAGAGGCATAAGTGCCTGCATGGCAAGTGCCAAGGTCCTGAGTTCAGTCCCCTGTAGCAAAAAATGGACAGAGAAATAAAATGTTGATTAGGATACTAAATCAGAACATGGAAAGTTAGCTCCACTGCAAAACCAGGACCAGAATATGTTTATCCCTGTAGGCAGCTCCCGCACCCGGTCCTCCAGAGTTAGTTAAATCACAGCGCATAAGTTCAGCTTAGCTCCCAAAGGAGTTTTACCCAAAAACTACTCAGGAGAATGACGGTTAGAAGATTTCTTTCGGCTAGGCTCTTGTACCTGCGGGACACCAGGAGAACACCGGCTCCTTCCCCCAGCACAAAGCATCTACTCCTCAGGGTCGGATGCTGGGTTAGAAAACGCAGGTTACGTCGGATTCCGCCCAGGCCACGCTCTCCAACTCTCACCTCTCCCGGGAATAGATCAGCCTCGCCCCACGGTGACCGAGAGGAGGACGGGGCAGGAGCTGGAAGGCGCCAGGCGCGGCGCCTGACAAACCCTGAGTCCCTGGCTGTCCTGAAGAGCGCCGACGGACCCCGCTATCCCCTTCTCAAGGAAATCTCCCGGTTCGAACCGACGCCCCCGTCGCCGAAGGCCCGGCGCGTCCCAAGGAGTCTATTTCGGGTGAGGGGTGGCAGGGGCGCCCCGGTCCGGGCGGGGCCCGGCCAGCCTACCTGTTGTTCCGGATGCTGACCAGCACGCACAGCACCAGCTCCAAGTAGGTGTGCAGCACTTCCAGCCAGCGGGAGGACAGCTGCAGGGTCTCGACCTCTTCTCCACCGGTCCCCGCGTCCGAGCCGCCTCCATCGCCCGGGCCGCCGCCTCCGCTCAGGTAATTTTCGGCGGCGAACTCAACGCGCAACTCTCGTACGAACCAGCCGCACTTGCGCATGAGGAACTCGAGCCGGGGCTGCTCCGCGGGCGAAACGCGGAGGCAGATGCGGAGCTGGGGCCACAGAGCCGGGTAGAACAGGCACTCGCGCCAGTGCGAGCAGGAGGCCGAGGCCCGCAGCCGGTCGGGCGCGGGCAGGAAGGAGAAGATATGCACGATCAGCTCGCTGGGCAGCGACGCGGCGCCCGCCGCCTGCCCGCACAGAGCCATCCGGCCCCGTCGCCGGCCGCCGGTCCCCGGCCGTCCCCGCAGTCCCCGGAGCAGCCCCCGCAGCCGTCGCAGCTGCCGCCGCCACCGCGCCACCCGGGCGGCCCCGGCTCGGGTTCGAACTCCCGGCGGTCGGGGCTGCGGCACTGACAAGAACAACAACATCAATGACAAGGAAGAAGGGGGCGGAACCGTCGTGGGTCTCGGCGGAACCAAGTGGAGCGCAAGTTGCGGAGAGGGGGAAAGGCCTCTGCGGAGGTGGCTTGCAGCCAGCCGACCGCTGGTCTTGCAGACTTTACTCACACGGTTCCAGAGGCTTCCCAGTTTCTAACTCCAAACGCCTATTCTTTACCGTCTAAGAGTTCCGAAGCTACAGCGTTTATAGAAAGGAAACGGCAATTCTCCCCGCGCCCTGAGGCGGAGGCTGGGCAGTGGTAGGCGCTGAGTTTGACGTCACCGACAATGGGCGGGGCCCAGTGCGGATTTGCGCGACTTCCGGAACAGGGGAGCGCCAGGTTGCCGGGAGGAAAAGAGATGCGGCACGTGATCCCTGACGCACGCTGGCCAGTGGCGTGTCGCGGGGGTGGGTGTGCGTATGCCGGTAGTGGGCCGCCTTTGAGCTCTGGGATCCTTGGGCTCGTGGCCCGTGGAAGTGCTGGAATCCGAGCGCAGTGTGAGAGGTGTTGATGCTTCTGTTCACACGTTTCTCAGTGGCTGGTTTGAGGACTATGAGTCATAGTGCCGGTATCCAGGGTCTTTGTCTGCTCAGTGTCGGGGATTGCTGAGATTGAGCGCTAGGGTGGAGTCGCGGACTATCCCGGAAGGGTAGCCTCTGCGCATGTGCGGCGGGGCAGAGGGCTGGGCGAAGCGCCTCCCGGCGAGGTGGGGAAGGAGTGAAGATGGCGCCACCTCTCGGTTTAGAGGGGACGGCAGGTAGCAGAGGACGAGAGACTCCCTGGGCTTGAGGGCTCCCAATCCTAGCGAGATTTCAAGGTAGTCCCGCAAGCTGGAGAAGAATTTCCGAAATCTTGTCCCTCAGCTTCCACACGACCTGCCAAGTGAGTGGAGAACTGGGGATCCGCAGTGAAGTCAGAAAAGGCGAAGAGGTTTTATGCAATAATTGAGGATGGTTTTAGAGAGGTTGCCCCTTCAAAACCTTAACTAGGGTTCTGGAGCAGTGTTGTTCTCTTGTAAACATCAAGAGAGTGACTTAGGGTTCTCAGCGTCGAAAGGGCAAAGCTTGTGTTATCCTTCGTCGGGGGTTGGGCACCTCGCGCCTACCCCCAGGTTGGCACAACGCGATGTTAGTTTGGGGTCCCTCCCTAATTGGTTAACCAAAGAAATCAAAACTGTGCCATGACTGCACCCCAGTGAACTTAAGGTATTTCTCTGAAGCGTCATATGCAAGAGTTCCATCTGAATATTTCTTGTTAATACTTAAATTAGCATTTAGTGGTAATAGCAGTGAATTAGGAAGTTGAGACTTTCAAAATATCTGTTGTACCTTTCAGATTTTATTTACTCTTTCAGGTTCTCAACACTAGCGAGACAATACTATGTTTGCACATGTGGGTCTGATGTACTCTTCTCTTAAAGTATGCTTTCTAGTTTCATCCATTTACCGATAAAGGCCTCACTTTTGTCTTTCTTTATAGCTGAGTAATACTCCAATATATAAAAATACCACATGTTATTTTATCCATTCCTCAGTTGATGAGCATTTGGTTTCTAAGATTCAGCTATGACAAATTGTACTTCTGTAAACATGGGTGCACATATATCCCTACAGTATGATTTCTGTTCATTTGGAAAGATACCCAGGAGGGGAATAGCTGGGTTGAATGGTTCCCAGCCACCTTGTTGTTTCGCTTGTTCCCAGCGAAAAATAAAGTCACACCTAACAAAATACTTTTTTTAAATTTTGTCTCGCATTCCATATTCAGAGTTATACTATTTTCCATAACCAGTTTGTCTGGACCAGGATCTAATTTACTGCATTTGGTTGTATCAACATTAACTTTAAGATTAATTTTTTAAACCCGAGCTTGGTGGCACATGCCTATAATCCCAAAACTCAGTAGCTGAGTCAGACCAGCCTGCTTGATATTGTGAGACCTCCCACCCCGCAAAACTGGCCTCAAACTGATTGCAATCCTCCTGCCCCAGCTTCCCAAATTCTGGGATTATGGGTGTGTGGAACTACCCTTTGTTAATCTTTTAATTTTAGTGGTCACCATTTTCACGATTTACATTTTACATTTTGATTTTCCAAAAGGACCAGACTAATTGCCCTGTAGAATATCTAATTTTCTGACTGCTTTCCTGTTGGTGTTCAGCTTATGCTGCTAGTCGCTGTAATTTTTTTTTTTTTTGGGTATCTGGAATTGAATTTAGGACCTTGTGCTTGCCAGGCAGGTTCTGCACTACTGAATTATATCCGTGGCCTTTCTTTCTTTCTGTCTTTCTTTCCAGAACCAGGGATTGAACTCAGACCCTTGTGCTTGCCAGGGAAGCGCTTATTCCACTGAGCCATCTTCCTAGCCTTACTTTTTTATTTTTTAAAGGAATAAAAAGATAATAAAAAAATTAGAAATGACATAGAATTTTACTAATTAAAATGATAGCAATTCAACAAGGGTTTGTTATATTGCATATTGTGTTCGAATCAGATTATCAGATACAAGCATGAAATTAAAAGGGATGGTCAGGGAGATAGCTTGGTGGTCTAAACACATGCCTGGAAAGCACAAGGACCCAGGTTTGATCCCTGGTACTGTATGCCATGCTGGCTCTGCACCAAGCTGACCACTGAAACTGGAGTGGTGGCACATGCCTGTAATTTTAGGTCTGGGGAGGCTGAAACAGGAGGATCACTACAAGTCTGAGCTATATAGTGATTCCTTGTACCAAATAAATAAATTATTTAATTTTTAAAAAATGTATAAAAGTGAGAGAAAAAATGCAAGCATTAACTGCTTTTCTCAATGGGACAGCAGAAATCATCAGTGCAGTTATCCAAGCTATGCTGTGTAGCTATTTACACCTCTTTGTCCCTTCTTTCTTACTTTCTTTACTCCTTTCCTTCTTCCCAGTCATTCCTTTCCTTGGAACGGTTTCTTTTCCTTTCACAGTATCTACTATAGTCTCTTACATTTATAAAATGACCAGTTCTGTAGTACACAAAAATGTTGGGGAGAGTGATGAATTCTGTCCTGGACACCGTAGGCCTGAGGTATCCGTAGGCCACTTACGAGCCACAAATCTGGAGCTTTCTGCTGAGATACATGGGCTTTATCCCAAAGAGCAGTAAGGTGTTGGGCACCATGAAGGGAAAGTATACTGGAAAACATTACACAAAGACAAACACAGAAACCCTTACTGTGATGTGACAATGTACAAAATAATGTTGGCTGTTTCTTACTGCCACAAACTCAAAAATCAGTGCAAGGAAAGATTTTAAGAATTATATTAATCAAAAGCATGAAAATGCTTTCATGTGCTGACCAAGAAAACAGTTAATAGGGGTTCCATTAGTACAAAATCTCACAGGAAGGGCCAGTGAAACAGCTCAGTGGACTGAGCACCCGCTTAGGCAAGCTCAGGGTCCAGGGTTCGATCCTGGTACCCTGTGCTGCACTGGCCTCACCCCTGGGCACACTGAACCCGTGACTGAGTCCAGACATGGTGGCTTATGCTTATAACCCCAGCACCTGGGGGGCTGGAAACAGGAGGATCACTACGATTCTGAGCTGTGTAATGAGACCCTGTTAAAAAAAAAAAAAAGAAAGGAAGAAGAAAATCACAAAGGAAAAAAAACTGAATTTGGACTGTTTACCTTCTTTTAGAACGTGACTGAGTGTGACTGAATTAAATAGAATGTGCTGCTTCATGACTTGATAGACAGTCCTGGAGCTTATCCATTCAGGACAGGCTCACTTTCATGATCCCATAGAAAGCAGCCTCATCAGTGGTAATTAAACAAAACTAGAAATATTCCTTCTTTATTTTTTTTGGCAAAACTGGGGACTGAACTCAGGCCCTTGTGCTTACCAGGGAAGTACTTATTCTACTTGTCCATCTCCCTGGCCCTAAACTCATTTTTTTTTTTTTTTTGGTGGAACCAGGGATTGAACTCAGGCCCTTGCGCTTGCCAGGCAAGTGCTTATTCTGCTGAGCTATCTCCCTGGCCCCAGAAATATTCTTAAGATATTCCTTAAGGTCATGGAGTCATAGTCTTTGAAGTATTTTTGTGATTACAGCAAAGAAAGTGCTATTTGATTTTTTTTTCTTTTCTGCTGGTACTGTACTAGAGATAGATCACAGAGCCTGTCCACGGAGATACATGTTCATCCTGTTTTGTATGTTATTTCGAGACCGTGTCTTGTTAAGTCTCTCAGTTGTCCACAGTGGTTTGATTATGTGATCCTTCTGCCTGAGATAGCAGGCATACACCACCACACCTGATGAAGTGCTGCTCTGAAGCATTTCTATTTTAAGCCCACTGGTAAATCATACTAAGCTCATGAGCCTGTAACCATTTGACAATAGTAGGTTCTTTTTTTTCTTTATTTTTATTTTTATGTATTTGGTACAGGGTCTATAGGGTCTCACTACATAGATCAGACTCATAGCGATCCGTGTTCAGCCTTCCATGAGCTGGGGTTACAGGTGAGTGCCACCACACCCAGTCTCAATCACCATTGCAGCATGCTCTGGGGTGTGGCCAGCATGGCATGCTGAGACTGAACCCCTGGCTGCTACACTTTGCCTAAGCAGGCTTTTTAGTCCACTGAGCTATCTGGCTGGCCCTGACAATAGTGGGCTCTTAATATTTTACTATGTTGGTACTGGTCTTAATATGGTAGCAGTACAAATAAGAAATTTAAAATCTTTAAAGAGATAAAGGCAAGTCTGGCCAAGCATTATGGGGACCCACTGGAGAACTCCTATTACCTGGCCAAGTTATCCCATTCCGTAGTGAATTTTTCTAAGAATGCTTCAACCACGTTCATCCGGTCATGGTAATCTCTTGTTCGCTGAAGGTCCTGTTCCCTGTGTGAACACAGCTGGTCTGACTGAAGGCATAGATCCAGCCACTGGTCATTTAAGTGACTTATTTCCTTGTGCTCTGAAGACTCCTGCTTCTTTGTTAACTTGTTCACCTTTTCTAAGATCGTGCTCATGGAGGCCTGTTTGCTCTGCAGTTGTTTAGCAAAATCCTGAAGAATAACCACAAAAACCAGGTCATGCCTAGTGAAGCCTGCCCAACAAACAGTAAGTTAATAGTTCAATGCAGAGTGACATAATCTTCATGGAATGTAAAAATCTTTTAATACGAAAAAACAGAAGAGGAAATCTAAAATTCACAGTACTACCTTACAAACTAGTTCGCAAGCCTGTAAGCATTAAAGTAACTGTGGTATTTTCTTTCATTGTATTATTTTTAGAAGTGTTAAGCAAGCCTGCTGTATGTGAAGGCATTATCATCATTAAAGAAAAACTTCTTACATGGAAGTGAGGCGTTCATTCTCTAAAAAGCTGTTAAGAGTTCATGTTTTAGGGCCGGGAAGATGGCTCAGTGGAATAAGCGCTACTCTGGCGAGTGCAAGGGCCTGAGTTCAATACACGGTTCCACCAAAAAAATAAAAACATAAATAAATAAAGTTCATATTTTGAGGAAAAAAGAATACTATTGATGTTGTTTTGTATTTTTCTTTTTGAAAAATAATTCTATAAGAAAATTAATTCTCCATAATTGTGGGGAAAAATAAATCTTGATTTATTGAAACTCTGTACCTACATAAAAACAAGTTAATACACCTAAGTTATTTTGTACTAATTTTATTACAAATATAAGCAATATTTCTATTATACTTCAATCATATTGCATTCAATATATAATCAATCAGTACACAAAAATCCCATAGTTTTCAAAACATGGGAGTGAAAAATAATAAGGCGTATTAGTTACTCAGCAGTAGCCTTCTGACTCTGCAAGCCAAGTTGTAGCTTCTGTACTCAGAAATAAATACAGTAAATGTTCTGTGACAAACGTGGATGATGTGGGGCTGGGGAGACAGCAGTCCAAGTACCTGCCTGGCAAGTACAGAGACTCAAGCTCCCATGTACCACATGCTATGCTGGCCCTGAACCCCGGGGATGCTATGCCAGTGCCTAAACCGGGTGGGGTGGTGCATGCCTGTAATCCCAGCACTGGGGAGGCTGAGGCAGGAGGATCAATGTGAATCCAAGCTGAGCAGTGAGACCTTGTATCCAATAAATAAATGTTTTTTAAAAAGTGAATGATTTAAACGCATAGAATATATTTGCTTGCTTGCTGGTCTGTCTGTCTGTCTGTCTTTCTGTCTAGACAAAGTCTCTTTATGCTGCCCAGGGCACCCTGGAATTACTGATTACCTAGCTCAGCCTCTCAAGCAGCGGGGCTGTGGGCATGTGCCACTGCATATGGTTTATATAAGCTTCCTGTGTGACCTATCTTTCCCTGACACCAAAAGAAGGTTGTTCAGGATCTCTCTTTAATAGCTGTGCTGATGTCTAAAGGTTGACAGGCACCCGCGGATACTGATGTGAATGTGCTGAATACATTTCAACACTTCTATTGCTATGACTCCTTTAGGTCCAGAGTGGGCCAACATGGCCCATTCTCTAGGAAATTTTTCTGGGGATGCTTCAGCAGCCTTGACATAGTCATGGCGATCTTGTTCTCTGAGGGCACTGATTTTTTGTGAACATAGCTTGTTCAACTGACAGTACTGATGCAGCCGCTGAGCACTTAATTAATTAATTAATTCCCACCTTTACTTGGGCAACCATGTTCTGGGCAATGTTTAGCTCCAGTTCCGCGTGCCTTCGCTTCATGTTCTGCAGCTGCTGATCGGCGTCCTGAAGATAAATCCACAGCTCGGCTTTCAGGTGCTTGATCTCTTCCCAGCCCTGCGTTAAGTTCTGGGCCTGAGCAAGCCTTTGTTCGATCTTGAGAAAACACAGCAGTAAAAGTTATCAGCCACAGAGAGAAGCATCTACTTTTAGCAAATCAAGAGCTTCAGCTCCTCAGCGGGTTCCGGTGCACAGGCAGACACGCATGGGCTTGTGCGTGTGTGCGCACACCTACGGACGAACCTGAAGAGCACCTCTCTGCTTGCTTCAAGAAAGGTAGATGTTCTTTTGGATTTAGAGTTTCTAAAATATTTAAATGGGTAAGAATTATTTTATATGATTTTAATCATATAAAGTGTTGTGAAATTCCAAGCAACTGTAACAATATATTGGATGAGAAGCTGTCCTGACGGTTTTGTCCACTGTGCTTTTCCCTAAACATGTATGTTTGACTCATGAATTTGGTTCTAGCGTAACTGAAAAAGACCTATATTTTCATCTGGTGTACATTTATTTGTTTTCCCATCTTTTGAAACTGAGTTATTAAATATATTTAGATCTGCTTTGCTGGTCTTTGAAACTGTTTAACTTGCTTCAAAGAATGATTTCCATGAAACATGCAGATTACATCATCTTTCATAAGGGATCAAAGGTAGGTTCATTTTAGTCATAGGAAGGAGGAAACCTCATTATATTAAGATATATTTCCTTTCAATCATTTACCTGTCTGCAAAAATGGCAGAAGCTGAATACAGAGCCTGGTCTTATTTTACACATGGAAGGCTACAGTGGTAGTGGCCCACGTGTGGGGCTCCTGAGCTGCCGTCCCATGGTCAGAGGCTCACTGGTTATCCAACGGCTTCCTGCAGAGGCCAGCTGCAGGTTCAGAACCCTTCTCAGTACCATATAGGGCATGCTACTTGGTAACTTTGATTTTTTTAAAGGAAGAGTCAAGATGTCCTTCACATTAGCATTATGTGAGGAAAAATGTAGAAAAGGACAAAAAAGTGTGGAAAAAGACGACGTAATTAGGGAGCAAAGAGGAAGAAGGTGCTAAGAAGTAGCGGTTGGATGGGACTGCCTGAGGCAGCTGCAATTCAGTCTTCAGTATTAGCATGCTTATATGTCACTGACTTGTTTGAACTTCAACTAGTAACTTACTATAATGGCTGTAGAAATTTTCTTTAAACATCACTCACAACACTCTAGCAAGACAGCAAACTGAAATAGAAAATTCAATATGTATTTTAAAAATGTTCTTACCATTTGCTCTGTTTGTTGAATGTCTTTTGCTGTGGTTTTTACTGAAGAATTTGTCAAGTCACACATGGAACAAAGGAGATCCAAGTATGTCCTTGCTTGCTCCTGCAAAGCTCTGCAGTGTTTGACCTGGGAGCAAAAGTAATTGTCAGAGTGAGAGCGATTATTTAGGTAGAAAATGTTTGTACCAATGGTAGGGTCTTGTTAACATTTCAAAAATAATCTCTTTATGATCACTGTTTTCACAGTTTCTTTGACCTTTGTTAGTGATTTACAGGGATTAATTCAAATAGGAGGTATTCTATCTACTATTTTGGTACTGGGAATTGAACTCATGACCTCACACTGGCCAGGTAGGCATGGTGCTGCTGAGCTAAATCCCCATCCCCTGCTTCTCATTTTAAGTAAGGTTATTTGCATTGTTTGGGAAAGAGGAAAACCCAAAACACCTCTCTAGGCTGAACAATCTCACTTATTTTTTTTTCTATTTCAGAGCAAAAACTACTGTGCTTGGTTTCCTCACATGCTTTTGTATATTTTGGAGACAAGATCATGGTCAGAGGGAGTTTGGAGGTTGATTGGACTGAGTCAAAAACATGACAGATGGCTGGGCTTATTTTGTCTGATGGGAGCTCACAGCCTGCTCTTCCGTTCTGGAAGCTCCCTGGAAAGGCTTCTGCAGATGGCCTTCTGTCTTCCCAGGAATGCAGAAGTGGGGATCTCTGCAGGGCTCTCCTGGCCTCCTGGTACAACTTATTATACAGAGTATACTAAATCTTATTCTTGTTCTAGCCAAAAGTTATTTGGATTACTACTTTTTTCTCCTTTTCTTTCCTTTCTTAGTAAGAAAGGAGAAAAGTACAGTTTTATTTTCAATTACCTTGAATAAAATAAATTTATAGCAAAATCACAAGAAAAAGAATCAAACTGCAGAATAAATCCTTTCTAGTCACTCAAAAACAGCCATATTTCACTTGTCCCAATGCTCTTCATTACACAATACTGATACTTACAGAGCTATTTCTTTATATAAATAATGTAAATCATTTCAGTCAGAAAATACTTGGGGAATGAATTATGTAGACACAGTGTATATGGAGATTAAATGAACTGCAGGACTATATTAATCTTGGTTTCTAGTAAGAAAATGGAATTCTTTATTTAGTACCATTAATTTATGTCTGACAGCAATAACTTTTGCAACTAAATTTTCTTAAATTGTTTTTCTACAAAATTAATGCTGCATATAAATGCATAATGCAATTTTAAAAAAAAATGTTTTCCTTATGTTCTGATGAAATCCCAGCAGCAAAATTTTAATCTTGTGGATATCAGATTAATATGCAATAAATTTGTTTTTCATGATGACAATGAATATACCATCAATTGCTCATTCAGTAAGCATTTATTAAGTACCTCACACCAAAACCAAAAATGAAATGGTAGAAGATGGCATTGCTTTTACATAAATCATGCTCATTTGTGGTGTGATATTGAAATTCATAACTTTCAGAAGTATGCACATAGTCGCCCCTTTGTGTTCATAGGGTTTGCATCCACAGATTCAACCAAGTACATATGGAAAATGTCAGAAAAACCTCAAATCTTGTTTGTACTGAAAGGGTATAGACTTGTTCTCTTATCATTCCCTAAACAAGCATATAGCAGCTATTTACATTGTAGTAAGCATTTCAAGTAGTCTGAAGACAATATTAAGTCTATGTACGGGAGGATATAAGTAGGTTGTATGCAAATTCTATGTCATTTTGGACAAAGGACTTGGGCCTCTGTAGATGTTGGGATCCATGGGGATCTCAGAATCAGCCTAGTAGAAATGAAGGAACTGTCATCCTTATCATAGCTGCTTTATGCAGTAGGAAATAGGCTCATAAAAATTAAGTGATTTAGCTTTTGAAGTTCATCTCTGGTCATGGAGCCCATGTTCTTTCTTTTCTACCAGGGCAGATGATGGACCATGAATGTGTACAGAGTCAAGCTCATACTTTATTTATTCTTCTGCATTCTCAGGAGCCAGCTCAGTTCAGCATATCAAAGACATTTAATACATTTCTTGTTTTTGTTTTTGCCATCCTGGGGATCAAACTTGGCATCTAGCGCTTGCCAGGCAGGCTCTCATGCTGCTAAGCCAAATCCCTGGCTGCTACACTTAATATGTTTTGATGGAATGTATGACTCACAAGAGTAACAAATGTCCAGGAGTCTACTACCTGCTTGACGGCTTCCGCCCGGCTGAGCGGTGGCTGCGGACTTGGCTTTAAGTCTGGCTGGACTGAGGAAAGCCAGGCCTGGCACTGCTGCAGGGTGTCCTGCCGGCTGACGTGCCTCTGAAGTTCATGTTCCAGACTCTGATACACCTAGGGTGAAACAGTGGTGCGGAGGTTGTGAGAGTGGCCTTCTGCCTTTATGAACATCGTAGGAACTCAGGGCAGTGCCCTGGCTGGGCCATTTCAATGGCTTTGCTCCCCAGACTCTCCAAGACCTCCTGCATAGCTAAGGTGCCTGTGTGTGTTCGGTTCAGAAATGTTGCCAAATGCATGCCCCAGTTTACAATTTCTAAACCCACACATCACCACCATAATATGCTTGCTAGGGGATGAGGAAAGGAGCAAAAAGCATGCGAGTGTCAAAACGTGTTAGAATATGGGAACCTGCTAGAGTAGACACACAAAGCCAAAAGCTTCTGCAGCCTTTCTCTCAGTCATGTATTTTTTCATTTTTTATGAGTACCTGTTCATAGGACATGTTTATGTTCCTTGTGAGGAACTGATACATGTATATGATACATCTTCCTTCCTTTTTTTATAAAAAAACACAAAACCCAAAAACCTTCCCCTTCTTTCCCTTCCCACTCCATCCCTTTTAAAGCTAAGAACTAAAAGAAAAAATAAAAAAATGCACCTTTAAAAACAACCAAAAACATTTTTCTAGCTGTGATGCTTCTGTGTTAGGGTAGGGTTGAATTAGAACTAAATTATGCCACAGAGGAGCTTGGTCCCTCTCATCTCCTCTTAGATACTCCACACCATGATAATCTAGAATGTTCTCTTGTCTTTTTGGTACCCCCTATTCAAGTAACCAATCCTCCAAACTTTTTTTTTTTTTACTTTATTCATACAGGCATATGTGTCTTCTAGAGTTCAAGATAAAGCACAGTGCTGGAGATATAGCTCAGTGGCATTAGTACCTGCCTGGCAAGTGCAAGGAACTGAGTTCAATAAAAAAAAAAAAAAAATTATATATATATGGTACAGCAATGATATCTTCTGAGCAAACCATTTCATTAAAAAAGAGGAAGAAATGAACTCAGCCCATCTACTTTCATTATTGCCACCATAGATCTCAAACCGAATGTTGATTTTCTTTGGTATCTGTTAAATTCATCATTTTTATCTGGCATTGAGTCTATTCCTATTTTTTATGCTAAGCAGAAATAAAAATATTTTGTCCCATATCATTGCTGCAAACTTTGATTATGAAGTTCTAAATTCTTGGAGTTTCATTGTCATTTTAATATTTTAACTTTTATTGGCTTCTCTAATATTCACCCATTATTCCTGGATAATTTAAGTTGAAGCCCTAATGTGAAGAAAATTCCTGCTCTATAAAGAAGTCAGGGACCAATAAATTGCTTTATTTATTTGTTTGTTTATTTATTTATGTTAATGTATACGGTTGTTGCAGGGTTTCACTATGCTCACTACTCGAGCTCATGGTGATCCTGCTTTCAGCCTCCCCAGTGCTGGGCTTACAGCGCTGGGCTGGCCAGCTCAGCCCACCCTGGAGGAAGGGTTGGTGCAGCGTGTGGTGCAGGGCATGAACCGTGGTCCCTGCACTTGCCTAAGCTTGCCTAACCAGGTGCTTAGTCCACTGAGCTATCTCGCCAGCCCCAATGAATTGCATTAAAATTAGTGAATGAATGCGCCTACCAGAAAGTTCCATGCCTAAGCCAAGCTATTTTTTCTCTTCTCTTTTTCCCCCCTTTTTATTCTCACTTCCAATTATCCCTCCTTTTTCTTAACTTTTTGAAAGTAAAATTTTCAAGTCTAGAGAGACAACTATTGTCACCTAAGAGACTTCTTTTCATGATGGACACAGACCATCCTCCCTAGGTTGCTGTACTATACCTGTTCTTCCTGACGAGTCCACTAGCAAAATGACAGGGAAGACTTTACAAAGCCTGAAACAGTGATGGTGAAGCTTTTAGGGACTGAGCGCCCACACTGCATCCTCAAATCCATTCATTTCTCACAAGGTGCTGACTCTGCAGTTCAGCCTGAGCACCCTGTGCTTGACTGGTTGCTGGGCGACGAGGAGCTGATGGCGAGGGCTCCGTGCGCCCGCTGCAGTGTGTGCATGACTGGCGCCATCACTGGTTTATAAGGTCCGTTTGCAGCACAATTTAAAAATTCCAGGAGAACTCAATCCAGTGATTAAAGTAGGTTTTTATCAAGAGAGAAATTCTTACTCACCCTGGACTGATGCCTATAAGATTAAGGGTTTTATGTTGGAGAACATGATTGTTAAAGTGTAACTTGAGACCATTATGTTAAGTGAAATGAATCAGAAATGGAAGCTTAAATATCACATGGTTTGTCTCAGGTGAGAAAGCCAAAATACAAACAAAGAGCAAAATAAAAGATACATAAAAGAAAGGAGGGAGACAGATGTTTCTTAAACTGGGAGGGATTGAGGGACAGAGGGAGGGGAAAGGGCATGCTTAAAAGTAATCAAATGTGTCATGCGCAGGTACCAGCTTCCCACAAGGAAGGTGAGCATTATGCACCCAAACACAGACTACTAAGAAATGATGACAAGAGAGGAGGTATAATCCTTAGCTGGTACTTATTATAAACTTTTCTCAATGTCTACACAAATGTTTAAAATGTTGATTAAAACAGAACCTAGGGGGTCTGGGGAGGTGGCTCAGTGGAATAAGCACTCCCCTGGCAAACACAAGGGCCTGAGTTCAATCGCCGGTTCCACCAAAAAAAAAAAAAAAAAAAAAAAAAAAAAAAAAAAAAAAAAAAAAAAAAAAAAAAAAAAAAAAAAAAAAAAAAAAAAAAAAAAAAAAAAAAAAAAAAAAAAAAAAAAAAAAAAAAGAAACAGAACCTAGGCTAAAAAGAATTTAAAGTTAATGTTTGTGAAAATTATTGTAAATATATTTATTTTAGTGTTATACAATAAGCAGCAAATTAGAAAGAAGGCTTGGTATACAAATTAAAACATTAAAATTTTTTTAACTATAAAATATAATAAAAAAAGGAATGATACAGAATTTCGCTAAACAAAATAATAGAAATTTAGTAATGGCTGTCTGGGGAGATGGCTCTGTGGAATTAGCACTTCCCTGGCAAGTGCAAGGGCCTGAGTTCAATCTCCGGTTCCTCCAAAAAAAAAAAAAAATATATATATATATATATATTGCATGTCATTGTCTTAAAATTAGTTGCTCAGATTATTAGACACAAGCATAGAAAATTGGTCAAAAAGTCATAAAAAATTAAAGAGAGGAAAAATTTAAGCATTAACTGCTTCTTTCAATAGACCAGCAGAAATCAGCAGTACACTTAACCACGCTGTCCTGTGTATATAGATATGTTTCTTTTTTCCTTCCTTCTTTCTTTTCTGTTTTTCCTTTTTTTTTTTTTTTTTGTCTTTTTGAGACAGGGTCTCACTATGCAGTTCAGGCTGGCCTTAAGCTCACTTTGTAGCTCAGGCTGGTCTCGAACTCACAATAATCCTCCTGCCTCAGCCTCCCGAGTGCTGGGATTACAGGCCTGCGCCACCACGCCCGGCTGTTTTTCCTCATCCCAGTTGTTCTTTCCCTCTCCAAAACTTTTTATTTTTTATTTTAGTCCAGGGTCTACAGGGTCAAAACAACAACTTGGCATCCCTTTTACAATTAATTCTTGAGCTAAGAGGTTAGCAATTCAACTGTGATTCACTGCTGAGTCACATCAGTCAGATACATGTTGTGTTAGCTGTGTTCACCAACAGACCAGAGTTCTCTCCTCTTTTGCCTGTCTGTCACTACTCCAGAATTATCCCCAAGACATAGGCACCAATCCTATGTATAAAGCTGCTCAGTCACCATTGTCATGGAAAATCCCAGGTACTCACACGCTGGGCTGTGCTGCAGATGGCTGAGTAGCTGTCTCTCGTGCCCTGGAGACGGGCGTGCACATTCTTCGTCAGCTTCTCCTGCAGGTGATCAGCACACTGGCCAATCAGAGTATCACCTTTAGCTTTCAAGTCGTTCAAACGGTCTTCAAAACCAGCGATTTCCTCCATCATGGCCTGCAAAACGCATCAAATACGGAGCCCTCATGATTCTTCTTTTGCTGGAAACCAATTCTTCCTTATCATCTCATAAAGTTTTTGAAAAACTTTTGCAATTTATCTTATCACCTAATTATACTGTTTAAATTCAAAATTGAATAAATGTTGAAAAAGTGCAGGTATGTTCTGAGGGACAGTCAGATGCAGAGCATTTATGACTTTAAGGAATTATACATATTATATACAATCAAGAAATTTTCAGATAGTGTCTGAGAGAAATATCTGCTCCATGATGTTGTTATCAAACAAAAGGATGCTTATTTATCAGTGGTATAAAATATAATTATAGAATAACATTTATCTAAAATATTTAATTACTATTTAATCTAATTTTACCAATATCTAACTTATTTAATAATTAACATAAAATTTCTTAATATCTAATTATTGATTTATATAATATACAGTTTATATGCAGTAATGTTTATATCTATAAAAATAACACTCACACTTACCATTTATTTAACACCTGCTATCATCCAGGAATTGTATATAAATCATAATAGGCATGCATTGTTATTTTCTTTTTTATGTATTTAATACAGGGTCTACAGGATCTCACTACACAGATCAGACTCCTGGTAGTCCTCTTGTTTTCAGACTCTCAATCAGTGGGCTTACAGGTATACACCACCACGCCTAGTCTCAATTACCATCCATCTCAGCCTGGCCTAGGGGTGGGGCTGGCAGGCCACCCCTAGGGGTGGATCAAACCTGGTCCCTGCCCCTCCCTAGGCAGGCACTTTAGTGCACTGAGCTACCTGGCTGGCCCCATGCATTGTTATTGATACACAGTGGAGAAGTCTTCCACTTCTCTAAGTGGAAGACTCCGGCTCAGAGAAGTCTGATAACATGCTGCCAGTTACACAGTAGTGAATGGCAGAACCCCATGCCCAGCTTAGATAGTTCCAGCACAAACCATTACCAAGAGCTACATTCTCTAGTGAGCATCCCACAGATGATGCAGGGAGAGGGAGAACAGCTTTATCCTATCAGGTTTTAAAGAGCTCACTACTATACAGTGTTAATGACAAAGGGCACATTAGGTCCCAGTGTTGCCTGCTATAGCTAAGGGAAACATAGGTGGCGCTGCAGCAGTGCTGACCCACCGATTTCTTCCATGGTGTTGGGTCAGTGAACACTATATACACTGAACTGAAAGAGTCGTTTCACCTTCAAGGTGGAAGAGAATTCCTATACCATGAAGTGACTGAGGGGCCAGACTGCCTCCTGAGAGTGAGCTTTCCTTGGTGCTTAGTGGAAGGTCCAGTGGTTGCTTTTCTTTTCTTTTTTTTTTTTTTTTTTTGTTTTTTAGGGAAGGGTCTACATGGTGTTCAAGATCTCACTACTAGATCAGGCTCATAGTGATCTGCCTGTTTGCAGCCTCCCAAGCACTGGGATTACAGGTGTGTGCCACCACACCCAGTCTCCATTGTTCTCTCAGCATGCTCCGATGATAGGGCAGCAGGGCAGGCCTGGGGATGGAAACCCCAGGCCCTGTGCCTGCTTGGAGGCACTTTAATCTACTGAGCTATTTGGCTGGCCTGCTTTTCTATTCATATTTGTTAAATAAATTTTTTTCTTCTGATGGGAATGTAGAAAGGTTAACTGGCTTTCCAAAGGCACAGTGTAGATGTCAACCACGTCGTGATTAAAATTAATGCATTTCCCCATAAGATCAGCAAGGCATGGGGCCATAACGCTGGCCACCAGTCATCTGGCACACATCATTACTAAAAACACATATTAGTGAAGATAAGAATATCTCAAGTCAGTGTTGAACTTTATAGTTTCAAAATGCTTTTATTGTCTTACTTGATCATTACTGCAGTTATGACACACGTTCGTATTGTTTCTACCTTTACAAAGACCAACAAGGAGATTGGGAGTGGCTAAGTGCCCTCAGCTCTCCAGCCCTGACCCAGACTTGCTTCCATTCCGTGTTTACCTGCATTTTTGAAAACTGGAAGGTATTTCTTTGACAGATGACTCCAAGAAGACTAAACCCTGAGACAGGAGCTCCTATCTAAGACAAATACAAAGCAGCAGTATGTTCTGAAGGTGAATACCACGATTCAACTGTTCTCACTTTGAACATCACGTTGAATGGTTCACAACTGTCACTGCGCCGGAGTCTCAGACCTGACTTCTTAGGAGTGGTCGTTCTAATCTGGGGCTCACAACCATCCTGTGGTCAGCTCTGTAGGGACCATATGTACCTTGTGATGGGCCAGCTGCTGGGTGATTGTCTCCAGGCTGCTCATCTCCAGAAGATCAGGTGCCACCAGCCTGCCCGACATCTGCAGCAGCCACTTTTCCACCTCTTGGAGCTCACTGTTGTAGTCTTCGTGGTCTTTGACTTTTGTCTCCAGGCAGAGGACATGTTCCTGTAAAACAAGGGGCCCATCAGAGGTAACTTTCAAGCACAAAATCTAGTAAAATTGAGTTTGTATTTCAAAAACTCAGGGCAACTTAGAGGGCAGAAAGTTACTTAACACAGAAAAGTACTAGGAATGGGATAGGGGGTGAGGAGCATGTATATACTAAGCATACTGTACAGGGTCCTGGACTTAAGCAGCAGCAATTGATCAATCAATCAATTAGCCAGTCAATCAATCAATAAAAAGAAAAATCACTATGAATGGGGAAAATCAGTCTATGGGCCACTTAAATGTCCATCTGGTGAAAGGAAAAACATTGACTGTCTGACAAAGGAAGCAGTGTACAATTTTTGGCAAACCATTTGATTGGATCTCATCTCTCGTTACCTTTGCCATGCTCCCGAGGTCCTGGTAATCTCTCTGGAGTTTGTCTACTTTGTCCTTTAAAGTACCATCTTGGATCAGGTCCAGAAGAGCTTCACCTTTCTCTCTTACTGAGTTGACTGATGGTTCATGGGACAGCACAGTTTGTTGCAATGACTTGAATAGAAAAAACAACAACAAAAAAAACAACCCAGCTCACTCATGGGAATACGATGAATACACACATATGTCTGAGCTATGCAACACATAAGATGCATCAGAGAAGGTTCTGGTGTTCTGTTTATGCATCAACAAGTGTAAAACACTGTAAAGAGATGACTCACTGTGGCTAATACAGTTTCAAATATGGTGCAGATGGAGAGTTGCTCATCGAACAGTGTTTCATATGCAGAGATGAAAGCAAGGAAGTTAATTACATTTGACTAAATTTAGCACAGTTCATGTTTCTGGCTTGTCCTTCATTCCTTTCAACAAAGGAAGGAAGGATCCCAAATAGAGTGATGGCAACATCTTTTGATTTTGAGTTCACAAAGTTCCTTCCAGCTTGAATTAGATGTGGTGTCAGGGAGGCAAATCCCAGCTGCAACCTCACAGCAACATGCTAAAAGCATCATTTAAATATATCAGAAATCTGGTGCAGGGGTGGGAGCATGGATTGCAATGCCTATGTGATAGCTTCAAAGACAAGCTGCCTGGCTTGGTGCAGAAACCAGGTCCTGAAATAGACGTGTTCACTGGAGGTGCTTATAAAATGCTTGTGAAAGGAAAGGTTTTGGGATAAGCAGTACTGTCTAATCATTTTCGTCCTTAAGAAACAAATTATCTACATATAAGCTTGGTTAACTGCTTCTAAATTATGAGCAGGTAAGGGCTGGCCAGATAGCTCAGCGGAATAAGGTTCCTGCTTATGCAGTAGCTGGGGTGTGATCCCCAGCACCCCACCCTCTGTGGTGCTCAGAGACAGTGAGTGAGACTGGGCGTGGTGGCGTGCACTTGCAGTCTCAGCTCTTGGGAGGCTGAACAGAGGTGGATCACTACGAGTCTGATCTGCATAGTGAGACCCTGCAGACCCTGTACTAAAATACAAAATAAAAATAAAAGCAAAAATAAATAAGTAAATTATGAACAGGTGAACTGTCTTTGTCTGTATCATATATAGCTATCTCTGCATTACTTTTATTCTTTCAAAAATTAATTGCTAAATTGTTTATAGTTCATTAGAACTTTCTGCCAAATATAGTATAGTGTTTTCAATTTACCATAGGTGAGCTTAGATAAGAACGTATAGTTATGGGATGCCAGCAAGACTTATGCTGAGGATTTATATACCTGGATCAGCAAAGGTCTCCATTACTGACTGCTGCAATGAATGAACTTATTGATACAACTTTTGGATGTCAGATCTCTGAATGAAAACAAATAACTCCCAGGAGTCGTTCACATAGATGTGGTATCACTTACCAGTAGAACAAGCTTGTCACAGACGTTTGCTAGCACCCATAGGGGTGACATTCACCAGCATTTATCTCTTCTCACCCCTGTCCCTGTGTTGTCCCCACCCTCCACACACATCTGTCACATGTAAGGGGCATTACCTTGTATTTAGATAACTGAGCTTTTTTCTCGTACAGTTCCATTTTGGGTTCTTCAGGAGCATGAAGGATAGCCTGGTATTCTGCTATCCAGCGAGTCAGTGCTTTATATTTATCTGAGAATTCCTTTGCTAAGTGAAGACCTTTTTCCAAAGTCATGTGCTCTCTTCGCATGGTGCTGGTCAGTTCCTCCAGCTGCCCCATGTGACCATGGATGTCTTTTCTTAGCATCTCTGCCTCACCTTCCTCCAAGTATTTAGCAGCCTTCTCTCCTTTTTCCCGGGCTGACTTCAACAAACTGTGGCCTTTCTCCATGTCTTTTAATAAAATCTGACAAAGGCAGTGAATAGGAAGCAAACAGAGAGTTGATCTTACTTACTTCTTAGAGAAAATACTTCTCAGGTCCACTTATGTTCCTTTGAAATTTACTTCCCCTCTGAAATTTACTTCTCAGTCTGAATTCATAAACATTGGGAACTCTCTCTCTCCATCTCTGTCTTTGTCTCCATCTCCCTTCCTCCCTCCTTCCTTCTTCCCTCCTTCCCTCTCTGTATTGTTTTAAAAAGTGTATTTTGTACAGGTTCTCACTATGTAGCTCAAACTCATAGTGATCCTCCTGTTTTCAGACATCCCAGCCCTGGCATTACAGGCATATACCACCACACACTGGCATGGTATGTGGTGCCAGGGATTGAATCCTGGACCCCACACTTGCCTAAGCAGGAGCTTAGTCCACTGAGCTATCTCGCTGGCCCCTTTTTTCTGTATTTCAGGATCAAACTAGGTTTTTTCTAACACTCCATGGGCATTCAGATGATGCCACATCCCCAAAAGTCCTAAGCCAGGTGTTAATCCTACAAGAGGTGGATCAAGACTTAGTCTTTTGAGTGAAGCAATGAGCCAAGCTCATTAACCAGACGGGGTCAGGAGGAGCAGACCGGATTCAAAGGGGGTGGCCAGTGAAGGAGAAAGGGTCAGAGCCCAGCCTGGAGAACGCATGCCTACCTCCAGCGTCTTCAACCTTTTCCCCATCGTCGCTTTATCTACTTTCTCAATTTTAGTAGCCACATTCTTGAAGTTTTTGTGAGTAGAACTATACCAATCAGTATAGGCACTGAGGGATAACTCTGATTCTTCCAAACTCTGGATTTCTTCTTCCAGGAATTTTATTTGTTCCTATGAAAGAAAAGAGAGAGTGAAAGCATGGTGAAAGGGCAGGGCCAGGGGCCTTCACTGTGCACTGTGTCTCTGTGCTGGGGCTGATGGCTGGCCCATGCTCAGAGGGGCAGGCGCTCACCAGCACTTGGAGGAGCAGGGCCTGGTATCGGGAGGTTAGCTGGGTCGCCTGCAAGCCCACTCTGCTGTTCACGTGGCTCTCGTCCAGCATCTCCTGCGCTTTAGCTCCCACGTCCTCAACTTCGTCCTTATGCGCAGTCACCTCTTCATGCCATTTCTGCAATCGTGAGAATCAGATGGAAAGACTCCACTCCAGCCGGTGTCGGCTAAGGCAGACACTACACGCTTTCTTCATAGCAGAACGTTAGCTCAGCGTGTATTAGACTGTATTTATTCTGAGCAAAGACCTTACAACAATTTGATAAAAATCGTATGCTTGTGCGTTTGAATACTTTTGAATATGTATAACACTTTGATTCAAAAGGTTTTTTTACAAACAGCAATATGGTATATATATATATACATATATATATATATGGTATACTATATATATACATATATATATATATAATTTTATTTTGCACTTAGATCAACTTTATAAGAAGTACATAATGCAAACAATGCTATGCATGAGTTTGGATGTACGTATGGAAATTACATAATAATTAGAATAAAGTAATTATTATGTATGATTTTTACATAGGCTGTTAGAGCAATTTCATATAAGAAGCACAAACTTAAATACCTATGATGCTACTATTTTATACTTTTATAAAACAAGGCAATAATGAAATATGGAAGGAAAATATACATTTCCACCAAAATACATTCTATCAAAGACTGAACTGCAAAATAAATGTAAGGAAATATTCCCTTTAATTATTTTAAATTTCTAGATGAGTAGAAAGAGATTTTGCAAAATACAAGCCCTAGACAAACACTCGCTAAATATTAATGAAATAACTTAAGCAAGATGGCAAACAGCACACATTCCTAGGTGTCTGTGGTACCTTCATCTGATGTAACTGGAGCTCCTTGGTGACCCGGTTAGACTGGCGTCCAGTCCTGAGGCTGACTTTCTCCTCTGTTTTTTTAAGCCATTCATCTACTTCTTGAAACTTCTGCTCCATCAGCCTCAGCTTATTCACTATGTTGTTGAACTGGGTCCGGGTCTCGGAGAGTCGGTGCTGGTACGCCTGCCATTCCTGCCGGAGGGACTCCAGTGCCCGGTCCTCCGCCTGGGGGATGCCAGATACGATCACATCCTCCCTGGTGTGCAGCACAGAGTTTAGCAGTGCCTGTCCCTCTGCGCAGTGCACCTGGAGCTCCTGCAGGGACAAAGGGACCACTGTCATGCTCAGTCAGACTACCCAGGCCAGCGCGTCTCACAAAACCAATGAGGTAAGCTTGAAATTCCTATTAGAAAAAAAAAAACAAAAACTGATTTTATCCTGTCAAGTACCAAAGAACATCTGTGCCTAGCATTGAAGATTATTTCCTAAATTCAGAGAAAGAGTCTGAAAAATTTTCATTTAACATAACAGACACACAGTTCCCCTCTCCCGTCAAATTTTTCTCAATGTCTTCTGAAACTTAACTTTCACCTAACAAGTAAAACTGGCCATGATTAAAGGGCTATTACCTAAAAAATGATGTAGGTGCATTATGGCTGACAGTCTGCTCAAAGCAGCTAGGGTGTCTTGCTTTGATATTGAATGGCTCAGTGCTACACTTGGGGCTGAGAAAGAAATAACAGATCTTCTTTGTGTTCAGAAGGGATCTTTGCCAGAGCTGCACTCTAGGAAATGAATGTTGTGGCCAAGAAAAGCTGCTCCTGGAACAGGACTCACAAACCCGGGAGGGTGGATCACCATACCTACCTACCAGGTGTTCCCAGGCACACCCACATTTCCTCTACCATGGCATGACCCGCAGAGATTCACCCTACAACCTTCAGCACGAACCAAGCCTTACGGAGCATAAGCTTTTTCTCAAAATAACAAAAATTGTATATCCTTTAAGATGTTAGCAAACTGTCACTTCTAATCGTTAAAAGTCCAATTCTTACTGTCACTTAATACCATCCTCCAAATGTAAACAACCAAGTTATACCCCACCAAGAAGGTGAAAAGTGCCACCTACTTAATACAAATATAGCATTAAGAAAAAGGTCCTTAGGATCACATAGACATAGTTGAAATTGCTGATAGCTAATTTTTTTTTTTTCACAAAAGTATGGTAATCCCTTACTGTTCCAGAGAATGGAATACTTGTCCCCCATCCCGCACAGAATGACACATGTGGAGGTGTGAATGGGGAACAGGAGAGCAGCATGTGTGGAGAAGCTGCCCTAGCACCGGCCACAAGCACAGCAGCTTCAGTCCTTTACTCTTCAGGTTTCTTTCCCAAGGCAGTTCTGTACATCTTTACCCCTAATTCAAGGTCAGCAAACTTTCTTTTTGTCTTATGAAGGACTAAACAGCACGTATTTTAGGCTTTGTGGGCCTTTGGGTTTCTTTCGCTCTCCCAGGACATCACTGATAGCATCTGACTGTGTGCCAATAAAACTTTATTAAAATGCTGACATTGTATGGATCCTGCCTCTACTTACCAGTCTTCACAAATTACCACCATTTCTGTAGTTCCTATAATTTTATCTATTACATATATCAATATATCATCATTTTATGAAATTCTCATATACCTCCAATTTCAAGTCTTTATGCTAACGGCAAAATGTGGTTTGATATTTGAACATAGACATATATGCTGCAAGGCAAATTAGGTCTTCAGTTTATACAAAACCCTCTGTGACTGTGGTTCCCGTGCTGGTGACTGGCTCCCACACCACTGGGCAGGGAAGGGAAGGCATCAAGATGCTAAGGACCTCAGGGGTGTAGGTGGGGAATCACAGTGGTCCACTGCGTCTCCTGCCACTGGCGCCTTCCTACTTCCTTAACAAGCAGTGATTCTGAAGAGACAATGATGAATCCATTCCCACGGAAGCCAAGCGTTAGGGTTTGGATCGGGCCACATCGACATGATTTAGGTGAACTATTTTCTTCCGACCAGAGGCCAGAGAAAGATCCAGTGGTAACCTACTGGCTGAGTTCCCACATTTAGCGGGCTCTGCCAGGATGTTTGGAATGAGGTGCTGAGAAGGGCTATTTTGAGAAAAGAAAGCCAACTATGCTCAAATAAGCTACAACACGCAAGCCTGCAAGATGAAGACATTTTCCTCTGAAGGCAAGATGAGTGAGATCCTTCTGCAGGCTCAGGAAATTGTGACACTTCTGACTTTAAGTATTTATTTACCTTGTGAATAGGCCAGATATTTATATAGGTAACATTTTATTCCTTCTTAGTTAATCCTTATAACAATGTGGAAGAAGCTGAATCAGGTAAGTTCCCCCTTGCCTGAAGCCATCTAGTGATGAGTCCCAGGAGGATTAGCATCTGAACTGTTTGACCTGAATTTGTTCTCTTGCCACTGTACCACACTCTACAAGAACTAGAAAAAATAATGAGAAACTGCATATGCCAGTGACAGTCCCTGCTTTTTCCAACTTGCCCAAGATGTAGGGACATTATGCCAATCTTAGGCCAACTCTGATCAGGGCCATCTCACCCACTGGAGATCCCTACCTGGCCTTTCTCCAGTTCTCCACTGTGAGTATCTGGAAGTCCTTTTTATGGAGAATCTCACCGCCTCCATCTGTTTGTCAAGGCAATGCTAAGGCCACTGCTTTGAGGCTACCAGGGGATCTATCATGTTCTACTATTAATGATCTTACTACATTGCTTATAAAGATTAACCTGTGGGCTTCTGTGCCTCACCAGACTGTAAGCTCCTAAAAGGTAGTCATGATAACTTGAGTGTCTTATATGAAGTAACCAGCAAGGCCCCTGCACTGTGTCAGGTACCCACCTGATGCTGAATAAGTGAATAAGCAAACGGGTGGTCACAGCTTTACCCCTGTGCCTGACAGTGCATCCTCAGTGCAGCCTCCTGGCCTGAGTGCCAGCACTTTCCTGGCTCCTCTAATCCTCCTTCTGGCCCTGGGTTGGGTTCTCAGTAGGTGGGAGGTCCTGATTAAAACTAGGTGGCTCATAATACTCGCATTAGTCTAACTTGGAGCGATGCCTCCTCTTAACTTCTGCAGTTTTGTCTCACTTTGGAGTTGGTCTTTCAGAGAGCAAGAGGGAGGTGCACCAGTGACTATATAAATTAAACATCAGCCACTCTTGTCAGGGCCTTCCAGTGCTGAAGGATTTTCCTAGTCCTGTGGTCTCGATTGCCTCATAAATAGTATCAATGCAGTACATTGTCAAGGTCTCAGAATGCTCTGGATCAAGCCTTATTAGAGTCAGATTTACTATGAATCTGCTTTCTAGCTGGGTGTGGGGGCACTGGCTGGTAATGCCAGCACTTGGGGAGTGAGGCAGGAGGCCTGAGATCCCAGTCCGCTGGGAAATTTAATAACTTAGGAAGATGCTATTTCAAACTGCAAAAGAGGTGAAAAGCTGGACAGCTAACTCAGCAGAGTAAAGTGCCTGCTCAGGCAGACACAAGGACCAGGGTTTGATCCCTTGTGTGCTGTGCTGTTCCCATCCCCAAGGTGTGCTGAGATAGCAATTGAGACTGGGCATGGTCCCAGCACATGGGAGGCTGAAAACAGGAGGTTCACTATGAGTCTGATCTGTGTAGTGAGACCCTGTAGATCCTGTGCTAAATACATTAAATAAAGTAATTAAAAATAAAAAGAGTGGTAAGGATATTCCTTGGTGTATGAGCTCTAGGTTCAAGCCCCGGTACCAAAAATGAAGTATCAACTTTCTGTAGGACGCTAAGTCATATTAGCTTCTCCTTCCTTGAAATAATAAATCCATATGCAGAAAGAAGACGCCTTGCTTTCTGGGAAAAGTAGATTTTACCTGAAGGTCCCTCAATGTTGTTTCATGAATGTGGGCGTCACCTTCTAGAGCTGAGTATCGGTCGAGCTTTTCTTGTTCTTGCCCCAGCCAGACTTCAAGGGTCTTCAGATCCCTCTGGTACTCCTGGTGCAGGCGAACAAGCTTTTCAGATTTGGTTACTGCTTCCTGTAATTAGCATTTGAAATGATTAAGATAGGACTGTGTTATGAGGTGCAGTATCAGTGGGCTTTAAGCATCTACTTTTGTGATTTTAGAAAAGCACAATTATTAATTAATTGACTGTGAATGATCTCCTAGAACAATGAGCCTTTAAGAGTTATGTACAAAGTAAGATTTTCAAGATTAAAAAAAGGATCTTAAAGATCATGGTGTTGAATTAATTAACTGACCTCTGGATTTATAATATGTAATATAGACAAGATAATAAATTAGCTTTCTTTTCACAAAAAAATCACTTTTTCCAAAAACAAAAATTAAAATTCTTACATTGTGTCTTACAGGAGACATTAGACTCCATGTGCAATTTTCTAAACTTTGTGTAAAATTTTTAACCTGCATATCCTCTTTAAAAGCATTTTTTTTTCAAGCTCACTAGGACTCTAAGGAACCATTTTGTCATGGTTCCCATGAGCCTTCAATAATTCATTATGTTTGAAATTTGAAGAATGCACCACACAGAATGGATTTAAAAATATCCCACACAGAACTTGCGAGTTAAATTTCACCTCTCCCTTGTCCTCTGCCTGCAGCATGCTCCCTTGAAGTAGTACAGGCGAGGGAGACCTAACTACTGGGAAGAACCCCTAACACATCTTCAAGGTAGAATTCTGGCTGCCTTGGATTCTTTCTTTTTAGCGTTTCAGAAAACTAGACACTTCAACTTTATTAGTTTCGGTGACATTTGTTTGGAGCAAATTGAGCTTGGGCAGCTGCATGGTTGAAAACAGGAGGAGTTCCACCAGTTGCCCCAATTCGCAGCAGCCTGGCCAAAGTGTTCACTTGTTGGTGGGGTCAGTGCCAAGGTTCCATCAGGCATCACAGTGGAAGGTCTTAGAGTAGCCGGTACCGATGTGTGCTGAGACAGGGGGAACAGGGGGTACGGTACCTCTGTTGTTTATGCCTGAGGCACCCCATACAGCCATCTGGCCCACCCATCCATAGACTCCACAGTCACAGGAAATGTGGCTAGCAGGAAAGACCCTTCACTGCAGCTGTCCAGAGTTCTCTGTACACCTGGCTCCCCTTAGAGCCCAACAGTGCCTTGCCCTGAGGGCCTTCCTTGATCATCCACAAGGACTACAGTCCTTTCACCTGGCCAACAGAAAAGGCATCTTTTAGTAGTTCTTAGGAAGGTTTCAGTCTGTAAGAGATGCCCTATGGAAGGCAAAGTGCACATATAGTTATTTTCCACGGAAAAGCATATTATCCAGTTCCACTTTGGCAATCTCTGCAAGAGTTCCTATTTCCAAGCAAATAAAGTCAAAGCTTTTATCCTTATAATTAAGAAGTTCTCATGCTTTCTTATTTCTCTTAATTTCTTCCTCAGTGGTATCAAGGGTAAGATAGCTCACAAAGAGGGGTATCTTGGGTAAATGTCTTCTCTCCAGGTTTCCTACAATTCTTCAGGTCAATAGTCAAACCTTCATTTTGATGGGCTACGGGCCTGTTGCCCACTGGCAGGTATTGGTGGCTGTGGCAGCCACTGCCATTGCTGTTGCTGGCACTGCTGGTGGTGATGTTGATGGCACTTCCTGGGCGTGTGGTTCTGCTTTTCCAAGTTGAAGATTTTAGAGCTCTGCCTTTTTGCACCCTCACCTTGACTGAAGGCAGCCAGTGCCTCCCAGGCCTACCTTCAACTTTGCCAATACCAAGAGTCCTCTCCTCAAAGGAATGGAGACCTTCAACAGCATTTTTGTTTGCTTTAGGAGTCTTAGATAAAAAATGATAACTATTAGAGTGATTGTTTTGTACTTCCCAAAACTCTTATCACAGACATCCTGGAGCACTTACGAATTTTCATTATGAAGCTGTCCATAATTTTTCTCACATTGGTCCATTTCTAGAAATTTTCAGTTGAAAATGACTTTAGTTTGCTAATTTGTATACACAAACAATTGAAAAGTTTTGCCAGTTACACCTTGAAAATATTGAATCCATTTAGCTTATGCTGTTGTTATTGCAAGATTGACACTTAAAATCAAAACAAGTCTTAAATGACCACAGCCCATGCACTCTCCCTGGGCGAGTCCACAGGACCTGGAGCCCTACCTTGGCCCTCTCTTTGATTTCTAAGTATCGTTCCTGCAGATCCTGGAGCTCCAGCTGCGTGACATAATGCTCGGTCATGCTGGCTCCTTTGACTTCAATAGTCTCCAGCAGGCTACTGTGACTCAGTACTTCTTCATTCAATAGCTAGAGAACATTATAAAAAAAAGTTATCCAGTTACCATCATACTAATGATACTGCTAAAATTAAGATATTTTAATTGTATAGTGGGCAAGTGACCTCAGGTTATCCATTCACCCACCCATACATATACGTAAATACCTGTCTGATCTAGATATAGATGTGAGTGTGCAAACTTGTATTTTGTGTGCATGTTTTTAATAATATCTGGCCCAGAAACTTTCTCTCCAATACCAGCTCCCAACTAATTACTTTATATTTCTATTGATATCTCAGAGTTTTCATAGCCAGGAATGGGGCTCTGATTCCCATGCCATGTCACCCATTCTTGCCCCAGCCCTTCTCTTCTTAACACAGCAGCCTAAATGAATTAGGATTGAAGTGGAATCACATCCCTCAATTAAGAAAGCACCACTCATCTTCTCAGCCCTGGCAGGCTCGAGTGGAAAAGCCAATGCGGCCACATGTGGCTAGGTCCCAGCCCCTGGCCATGCACACCCCTCACACCCTCCCCTGCTTCCTGCCTGCTGGGCAACGCCCCCTCTCTACCACTCCCTCCCACTCCACAATCTTTCCCTCCTCAGGTCCTGCACAAATGCTCCTTATTCTGTCTAGAATCATCTTTCCTAAGCTCTTCCCAGGTGGATCTCAGTGCCACAAACCCTTGAGCATCTGAGCCTGGGCCTTTGGCTTGCCTGGCTACAGTAAGAGAAGAAAAATTGCCTTGGGCCTTCGACTGATTACACAGTACAGCTAATAGATACTAGGATCAAAATTTCCTTTATTTTTATATAAATATATTAAATATTTTATATTTTATATAAATATATATTAAAATGTCAACATAAATATAAAATTAGCAAGATATTTGACTTAGTTTTTGTTTAACTTATGAATTTATTTTACAAATCAACACAACACACTCATGTAATGATTAAGTAAGAGAACAACAAACATCTGCCTTCACAGTGTAGGAAGGAGAACAATCCATTGCTGGTGAGGGCTGCATTTTCCCTACACACTCATACAAGCGCGTGTGAGGTATGGTCAGTGAAGACTGCGGCTGGCCTGAGCGTGCAGGTGGCTCAGGGGGGTGCCCAGCACCGCCCTCACCTCCCCGAGCAGTGCTCTGCACACACCCCTCGCACGAGCACCTCAAGATCGAGTCATGAGAACTATCACAGAAAATCACCTAATGCTTCCAAATGGGTACAGTCCCATGGGACCGCGCTGCGGCCCTGTGGGACAGGTGTGGCCTGCAGGCCACAGATGGATGCACCTGCTTCAGGGCAGCACCTACACATTTCCTTTTTCCAAGAGCCCTTTCTCCTTTTCCCAAAGATGCTCTTCCAAATGACGCTACTCTTCTTTGTCTACTATTTTATTTATTTATAGACTTGTTACAGGGTCTTGCTATGAAGCTCGGACTCATACTGATGCTCCTGTCTCAGGCCCCCCAGCCTGCCATGCCGGACCAGGGATGGAACTTGGGTCCTTGTGCTTGCCAGGAAAGCACTTACACTGCCAGGCTACCTCCCCAGCTCAAATTGTACTGCTCTTTCTCTTCATAATACTTACTAGCCATAATTTTTTTTTTTATTCATGTGTTTATTGCCAAGTATATGTATCCTCACCAGAGTACAACTCCCGCCTACTTTATTTACCTAGAATGAGGCACAAGGCACATAGCAACATCCCGGTTAGTGCTGATTGAGTAGATGAATACCATAGTTAGGATTCTGTTAAAATTCAGAAGCGGGGGCAGGGAGATGGCTCACTGGAATAAGTGCTTCCCTTGCAAGTTTAAGGGCCTAAATTCAATCCCCAGTTTCTGTCCCCCCCCCAAAAAAAAACATTCAGAAGGGGATGGCTCAGCAGGAACTATAGTAATGTCAAGTAGGGAGGACCCAAGTGAGCAGTGAGAAATTAAGTGTATGAAAACCTTCCCTGCATGGTTGTGAGGCCATGGTTGTGGTTGTAGACCAGAATTTCCAAAAGTCTGTGCCACTATTATCAATGAAAGTTTTAGCCACAGAACCCTAATTTATATATGGTTAACAATCTTAGACTAGGCGTGGTGCTGCACGCCTGTAATCCCAGTGCTTGGGAGGCTGAAAACAGGAGGATCACTATGACTCCAAGTCTACACAGTGAGACCCTGTACAACCTGTACCAAATACATAACAAAATTCTTGATTTGTACTACTACACTAACATAATTATTATGAAAAAACGCACAAAAACTCACAGTGGTTCAAAATAATGTACTAGAAAAGGAAACAGTTTCATATCTTAATGATCAGCAGGCTAAATATATTAAAAGATATTCAGGCAGATAGATTTTAGGTCGTCTGTACTATAAAGCATGTGTGCTTATGATTGGCCTGGTAGCGAATATTTTCACTCACTAATAAAAACCACAGAGTCTAGGTTAAGGAACAACGGGAGACGATGGCACAAAGCGGAGGCTTCACAGTGCCCTTCGCTGTGAGCGGAAGGAACCCTAGCCCGGGTCAGCGCACACGTGGGCTGCGGCGTCCCAAAGACCCCCAGATGAGGCTCGGCTCTAACCTTGGCTTTCCCGAGAGCGGTCATTTTCTCCCGCAGCTCCGCACATTGCCTTTCACAGTCACTGAGATTGGCTTCTACGCTGTCCATCCAACCTGAAAACTGTCGGACGTCGTCCTGATAACTGGTCCACTTCGAAAGAGCTCCTTCGAGTTGACTGGAAAGGATTGGAAAGGCCAGTAATTTCCACTTGTGTGTGTTCCACCCACTCTGGCCAGCAGTGGGTGCACAGCGCAGGAAGGGGCTGGGGTGGGAAGGACAGGTGGCCAGGGCATTTCAAAACTGAGCCTAGGG